>VZTE01000892.1:2158018-2246582 GCA_013397775.1 Eulacestoma nigropectus | reverse complement strand
TTTGTCTCTCTCTTTGTCTCTCTCTTTCTCTCTCTCTTTCTCTCTCTCTTTCTCTCTCTCTCTCTCTCTCTTTCTCTCTCTTATCATTTTTTATTTTATGTCTGATAGTAGTGGTTGTTTTGCTGTCTTCTGGTTTTTAAGTCTCAATCTTTTCCTTCTCTTCCACCATTCCTTCCTGCCCTGCATCCTTCCAACTCTTCATGAATGTCCAATCTCCTCTCTAGATTTCAAGAATTTTCTAGTTCATTTTGCTCTTATTCTGCTTCAAATATATTATCCCCATTTGATAGCTACAGCTTCTATCTGCTGTGAAATTTTTACTTTTCCCCTGGTTCCTCCACCCCCTCATGCAAATCTGTCAGCTTCCTTGGTTTGTTCTGTTCCTTTCCTCGTTTCTAAGCCTTAGCTCTCCCTTTTTGTGTCTGGACTGAGAGCAGTGGAGGATCACTCCCTGTGCTAGGAAACAGCAACTGTATCACTGTGAGCACCTGAAGGAAGGTTTCTGGTTCTGATGCCTGGCTTCAGCTTTATCCAGACCCTCATGGAACAATAGTTGCAGGACTAGTTGGGCTTTGCCTCCTGGCCCTGGAGTTGGAACATAATCTGTCAGCTGGAGAAAGCGTGCAGATTGATAGCTGGCAGTGGGAGAGGGTGCGGTAATTTATAAATACTGAATATTCAGCAATTCAAACTGGCAAGCTCCAATAAATAATTACCTGGTAATGTATAGGAATGGAAAATTTCTAAAAGTTTATGTCATCCTCTTGATGAATTAGGAAAGTATGAGGTGTACATTGTATATAAACACAAAAATGTTCTGGAACACAGACATAGTGGAACTTCTCAAGAAAACAGTTGCTAGAAAAACTTACTATGAGCAAGCAAGAATATTCTTATCTTAAAAAGAGCTAAATAATTTGCTGAAATTTCCCAAAAGATTTACAGTGTTGGTAACTTATCCCGGGACAGATGCTTGGTGTGGAAAATCTGCAATGTTTAGAATGTAATGAGGTTGCAAGAAACTGGAAACTAGTCTCTTAAAGAGTGGTGATTTGCAGCATTTCCAACAGGCAAGGCAGCTGTATCCAACAGTAGCATTACATTTTTGGTTGCTTTCAGAACCTTCTCGCCTGGTACTTGTCTTGGTCCCTTCTCTCAGGACCTTAAACTTCACCATCTCACAGTCAGTGCTGCCAGTGCTACCATTGACCATCAAACCTCTGACCAGTGATTCCTTGTTTGCAAGAGGTCCATCAAAGTAATTGCCACAGCTGACTTATTAATCGCCTTTGGCAAAAACCGTCTTCAATCCATTGCAGAAATCATGTGACTGCTAGTTGTCTGAAAAATGCTTCATCTGTTCCCCTTGTGCATCACATGATCAGTAGAAGACACTCCAGAGGATGCTTCTCTGTTCTGATTCTTGCCCATAGCTCACAGTTGGCCCATCACCTGTCACAGAACAACACCAAACACAATTGAACTCCTCTTTTGTGTAGAGCACAACCCTTCTTCCTCACCTTTAGAGTTTTCATCAATCCATTGCTGCACTACAGGTGTGTGAGCTATCCTGACAGGTCTCTCTGATTCCAGTGAGGTCGTATCTGTGCAGATGTTCATGGATTTCTAGCTTCTGTTTATTGCCTGTGCAGCATGCATATGAATCACTGGAGATGGATACTTAGTTGTTCTGGTTTGAAAGGGAAAGTTTAAGTCTCCATCATACTGTCTCACAAGCACACCATAATTGCACCTCGTATTTTCATTTTTCTTCAGAGTTAGAGCCTCATTTCAAACATCTGGTAATGGAGGGAGCAAGGTTAAGCAGAGCAAGATGAGAGGCTGCTGTAACTGCTCATCCTCACAGGCTCAGTGCAGTAAGTGGAACTCTTTGGACAGTTACAGTAATTTACTTGCTCCTGGCACCAGATGGCAGCAGGGGGGGATTTAATAGGGCTCTTACAACACCAGTTCCTTTCTGTGTCTTTTGGAGTACACAATACTAAGTCGATCAGCAACTCTTTTACCAAGAGTCCCTTTAAGCAGAGGGTTTCTGTGATCTGGAATTTCAGTTGCGTCATGAAAATTCCATTTGCTCTGATGAAGAGAGCAACAGGATAATTAGAAGACTTTTAAAAAAGAGATGAGAAACAAGTGTCTGAAAGAGTTTGTACAGGAAAAAGAAAAAAGTCCTCTATCTCCAAGCACAGCTCAGTGATTTCCAAGCACCACATCCCAGCAGATGCATAACCCCCAGTCAGACTTGCTTGTGTTATATTCTGTTACCTTTGGTATCTTGCCCAAATATTTTGTTCCTTTAAAAGCAGTACTCAGCAGGGATGCTATTCATAACCGTGAGGGTGTGATTCTGACATACTTGCTGAGAGCACACTGCGATTTCACAGGGAGTGGGATAAGCAGAGTTTGCTTCGGTTTGGTTCTTTGAATATAAGAAAAGAATCATAATGGAGAAAAATTAATCTCTGTTGCAGAATCTGTTGTAGTAATTCTCTGAAAATATCACACCATAAACAGGAAAAAAAAGTGCATTTGATAAGCAGCTTACACTTAAACTTCGTAAAATTAGATTTTAATTATGTATCGCCATCAACAATTCACATGAGCCATTTGCTTCAAGAGAGTTACTCAAAATTGAACATAAACAGCCTGATGGTCAATAATAATATATTCCAAAACATATGTAAAAAATAGGGAATGGTTTCAAAATAATAAAGCTCCATAAATATCTTACTGTGAAGAGATTTTGTGAGTAAAGATGCCTGGAAGGGATATTTTTCAGTCATTGAAGTTGGTGTGCTGCTTTGTGAATTCCTGTTAAATGGTCTGAAAATTTGCAGGGCTGTTTAAAAGGAGTGGCAGGACTGATGTCTAATTGGGAAGTAATAGTGAAAGAGTGGCACCTGTAGTGAAAAAGAGTGTATCTGGAATAGGTTTAAAACAGTAATTAATTTAGCCATCACAAAATAAGATCTGATCAATTCTTTCAAATCTGTAAACATAATGCTGCTACTCTGATTTCTTGGGGACATGGGAGTTCCTTCCTTGTGTCAGAATCTTATTTTATTTTCCTTCATCTCTGGGATAGATAGCAGCAGCTTTAGATTTGCGAGTTCTCTTGTCCAAGTAGTTATTGATATTACGTACAGTCTTCAGGTAAAACTAGAGTCTCTCTGCAATAAGGTGTATTTTAAAGAAAAAAAAAAATTAATGACCATCTTGAGAAAAACCTAACTAGAATGGAAGCATAGAATAAACTTGCTTCCAAACACATAGAAACTATGTTTTAGAGAAAGGACATGAGTCCCAGCATTCTGGTCTTGAGCACCTGAAACGCTTCTCTCTTTTTGCATGGAACATTCTTTTCAAAGTCGTTCTTTGGTACAGAATTGCTTCCAGCAGTCAAAAGCTGTATATGTAAAGTAAATCAGGCTAAGGAAGGGCCCACACACTGACAAGCAGTTGCTAACATGTCCCTTAGATGGTTTTGACCTGGGTCAACTACCACTGCTTCAGTGCTTGGACATGATTTGAGGTCTAGCCTGGGTCAGAGCTTGTTACTGATTGACAATTTGGATGTGATCCTGTTTGTTTGAAAGGAAGCTGTAGGGAAGTTTAGCTGTATTGTCATCATAGCTGAAAGGAGACTGAATTGTGAAGTGCCAGTTGGCATCAGGTCCTGAGAACAGTCTCTGACCATTTCATTTAGTAGTGTAAAAACTAGGCAAAGGTTCTCTGACTTGGTATGGAGCCAGATGAGATGGCAAACAAGATGTAGAACAGCAAGTCCAGTCTGTTGCTGCCATGTGATTTCCTACTGCTGGGAATTACTTGGCAAGGGGCAATCACCAGCAGTGACAAAGCCAATGCAGCTGGCATGCCCAGTTGTCTGTGGAGGTAATGGACAGGGATCACAGTAACTGTGGATCAGGTGGTAGATGGTAACTGGTTATCAGAGAAATTGGTTTGTGAGCATCAACTCACCATAGCGCAGTCTGTAAAAGATGTGTTTCTCTTGCTACAGACTTTAGGGTATGACTTCCTTGAGGTATAAAGGAGAAAGAAAGACTTTTATATCTCTTTGCTGAAGTAGGCAGTCTCACTTCTGACTTCACTAAGGCTGCCAAAATATGATGCCACATTAACAAATGGAGGAAAGTCTGGGAAATACAGTATTAGAGAGCTCTTTAATGGTCCCCAGTCACAGAAAAAAAGTTTTTATTTTTGTGCTTCCCAGTTTCAGTATTGCTTTACTCAAGTGGACATTGAAGTATCCATATGTGTAATTTAGACACAGGGATACCAACTTGACTGCTCAATTGAAAGAAAAAGTTGCAAGGTCACTTAAAAGTGTAAAAATGAGCTCCCTGGTTTAGGTGATTCTTAAATAGCTCTATTATGTTACTGTTCACAGTATCCATAGACAGTATATAATCCACCCTGGCTCTTTTGTTGTTGTTTTGCCTAAGTGTTTTTTTGGGGTTTTTTTGTTTGTTTTTTTTTTTTAATAATACACTATGCTTTTCAAATTTCAGCTCACATTTTATTTTTGCTCATTTTGTCATTTTTGGCAGGTCTCTGGAATTTATTTTTTTTAAGACACTATGTATGACTTCTTTAGAACTTAAAGAAAGAGATTGCATGATAGAGAGGACAAATTCAATATCTTTCTACTGGTACAAAAACATGAATGGGAAAATAGATGTAGGACAGGATTCTCTAGATTTAGAGGAAATCCACATGACTTTGCAAAATTGCTTTCTATCACTTGGAAGGCTTTATAGAAGCAGAACAGAGACATTTTCTACGTGCTGAACCAGAGGTCTAGATATGTGTTTTTCTATGGAATCAGTGTACACCGAATATCATCATACTACTGGAAGTCCCAGCAAGGCTTTGGTGAATAATAGTTATACATGCTTTTTCTCCCTTATACCACTGTATTTAGTCCTGCTTAAGTGCATGTGTCCCTTTAAAGAAACACCTGAAATAACAGAGTATTTGCAATGTGCTGATACGGGTCAAAGATGAGCAGGTTTTAGATTGAAAAAAAAATTGCCATAGCTGTGTTATTGTTTAGTGTATGTGGTCATTGCTGGTTTCAGGGCTGTGTTTCTCATAGTATTAAACTGAGCTTTTCAGAAACCCCACATGGAACAATTTTCTGTCTTTACATTCTCTGGATGTTCTAGTGAATCTACAGTTTAAAAAACCTGCAGAGAACTCTGTAGCCTGGTAGATTTTTCAGTTATCCTGCACATGGAATTTCCCAATGCGTCCTTCAGGTACCTGTGTTCCTCACAGGAGTTTGGCAGAGCCTCACAGGTGTAGGGAGTTTGTCCTAGCTTTAGGAGAGTAAATAGGAAGTAGCACCATGGAGGTACATGCTGCGCTGCATTTTGCCTGAACTCAGCTGTCAGTGTAAGGAAGGGGAACCTTATCATGTTATGGTACAGCTGGCTGTTCTGAAACATGTCACGGGCCCTCAGGGAGTAACCTCAGTGCAGTTTCCAGTGTAAAAACAGGTGAAACAAATTGGCAAGACCTCAAATGGAACATAGACAGCAGAGATATATACAATAAAGCTACCACAGGAATTTCTAAATTTACTATTCAATAGTAATTGCTCATTACTTTTTTCAGAATGATGATTCTGAGAATTTAGGTGGCTGACATAAATTACCCAGTACTTCCAGAATCAGAAAAGCTGAGTGAAGCAAGCACAGCTTCTTTATGTGCTGCTAGGATTAGTGCATAGTTCTTGAAGGAGAGGTGATACTGTTTGTTAACTAGTATCCTGATGACACACAGCAGGATACAAAAGATGTAGTATGATGTTCTGGCCTTTTGATAGGGCTTGGTCCCTGTCCTTCAAAGCCATCTTCCCATGTCCTCCTCCCTGCCCTCGCCCTCATTCAACCACCCCAAAAATCAACCCAACTTAATGTTTTGTTGCAAGTGCTTTATAATGTCACTTGTGTTTGCCTGCAGTGCACTTAAAAATAAAAGATTATGCAGTCCAGATTGTCAGCTGGATTCAAGGTGATGAATCAGATCTAAGGTTCAGCTGGAAAACCAATCCAGAGGTGTATCACCGAAGTCCATGACTGGTGACAGAAACAACTGTGGTGAGCTAAAGACAGACTCAGACTAACTGCATCTCAAATAGCTCAAGCAGAACCTGAAACCTGGTCTGAGCTGAAATGGGGCTCCTGGGCCTGTGGGTCGGGTGTCTGGGAAGGCCCCAGATCTATGTTTCTATGAAATATCTGATAGGATGTAAAGAAGGAGTCAGTGGCATTCAGCGACAGGACAAGAACTTACTTTTTTGTGAAGGTGCTCGAACACTGAACTCATTGCCTGTAGAGGAAGGAGATTCCATCTCTGGAGAAATTGAAGACTGCACAGGACATGGCCCTGAGAAGCCTGCTTCAGTTGTCTCTGCTCTGAGCAGGGGGAACTGGACTAGATCTTCAGAGGTTGTGAGAGACTGGACTATTGATGATTAATGACTCAAAACATTTGCCATTTGTGGAGGTGCCAGGGCGCTTTGCTGAGGCCACTTGGGGGGGCCAGTCGTAACAGAGGTCTCTTTCAGCCTCAACTCTTCTGATCTGTTCTTGTTAATGACAAGCAGAATCTATTCTCCCATTTTGCAGTGGAGCATACAAGGGTTAGTAAAGGTCACTTCTGGGTAGGGAGAAAGGAAATGGGTGTCCAGGTTACTTCTGCTAAACAGGAGAGCTCAGGGTTTGTCCAAGCAGACTTTTTCTGAGGCAAAACACAGTGAGTGAAGAGGAAGATCTGAGGCAGCTACATGCTGCCAAGCAGGGCATGTTCCCTGCAGCACTGATATTGCACACTGGTTTGTGCCTCTACTTGTGTTCTGTGCCATACCACTCTACCTGTGTGTGTCTGTGTGCAGAATACTGAACTCTCCATCGGGCCTCACATGTGGTATGGGAGTGATGTATGAAGAACAAAGGGCAACAAGGGAGGTATTGTGCACAGTACAGTGGTGGGGAACACTGCCCAACAAGTGGCCTCTGTGTGCCATTGTTCGAGGCAGCCAGCTGATGCTACATCAACTGGCAGTGTGCTTGTTGTGCCTTACCTCTGAGCTGCCCTGGAAGAATACGACATTCTGGAGAGCAGAATGGTGTGTTCTGACCCTCTTGTTTTAGACCCTCTCATTTGCACACATTTATAGGTATTTGCTATAGTGTATGTCACTTGACAGGGAGAATACCCAGCTGTAAGGTGTGCTGGGTTCTGGGATCAGCTCAGCAGCTCTTCTGAATCATGTGGAGTCAATGCTAGCCAGGAACAAGAGCATCAGGCTTTTGATGTTTTGGGTTTTTTTTCACTTCTTTCAGTGTTCATAATATCAAGAAATGCAAGCTCCTGGCATTTGAGAAGTTCAGATTTTGATAATGTTCCATAGCTAAGAGTTCCAAGCACTGCATTGCTTATTTTGAAGTAAAGGGCAATGGATTAACCTCTTAAATGTGCAGATGTGCTTTTCTGAAGTGTTTGTTTTTGCTGAGACTTTTTGATACGATTTCCCGCCTTCCCCCCCATTGCTAGTATTAACAGCTGCATATATCAAGATGTGTAGAATAAAACCTGCAGGTATCAAGTCTGTTTTGCTTTGCCTGATCCTGGTTGCATGATTGTTTTAATTGACTTTGGCTAGCTTAGCAATGAATCCAGGTTAGGATAACAGCAAAGCCCTTTGCTTAGGTCACAGATGAGTACTTGCACTTAGAAGGTATTTGCCATGCATCTGTTTCCATCAGTGTTGTCCGTAATGAGAGGATTCTACATCCCTGCAAAGCGTGACTGATGATGGCATCCAACTGCCCTGATTACCAGCAGTCTTTTATATTACGGGCTGGTCTAAATTATTTTAAATTTACAGATGCTAGCAGTTTAAATATTTGATTAAATGATTAATTAGAAGCACCAGTGACAGTCCTCCAGACTTTTGAGCTGGAATATTGCCTTGCTGATACGTATAGATACACTCAAAGGTTTCTTTTTCTTGTGATGTGCTTCTAGGAATATTATTGCTCAGTTTCCCAGTTTTGGTCAAGTTTCATGTGTACAGAAATTATGAGGACAGAACTGTCTTATATAATAAACCAGTCTGGTCTTCTGAATAATGCAGGTCATAAAATATCCCAGCTATTTTATTCAAACTGGTGCCTACTTTTCAGAAAAGAGTGCTGGTCTGTGTTAAAAATTGACAGCTGAGAACAGTCTACCACAGCTCTTCCTAAACTGTCTCAAGAACAGGTAAAAATTTGCGCCTCCTTTCTCATCTGAATTTGCTGAAAGTTAGTTACCAGGAAACACACTTTCTTTCTGCCTTGCTAAATTCAAGAGTCCAGCATCAACGCTTTGGTATTTGTTTCTTTCCTTTTTTAAAATCTTCATGCTTGGGGTTGCTATAATTTAGCCATGTAAAAATTACGCATTTAATTTCTGTAAGGAATTTGGCCTCCCTCAAAGGAGAAGGGTAATCATTGCTCGGAAGTGAATCTTTCCACTTGCCTGAGGCTGGTTTGATTCTGTGGAGAGGCACATCCTTTCTAGTTATTGCACAGTGAACCTCAGTTTTGATATCTACATCCTATATTAATAAACCTTTTGGTCACAAAATTACACCTCGTTATTATTTCAGCTGATTATTGTCTATGACCCTGCAGGTTTTTTTCAGATCTGTGGCTTTTCAAGAGATCTTCTCTATTCTCTAGGCAGTTCTCCTATTGTCTTAGCATAGTTTTTACTCCTTGTTCTCACATCTGTATCTTCATATTTAGTCATAATAAAACAGGTATTATTTGATTGCGCAAAGGTTTGTATCAATGACCATCCTTTTCAATATTTAGTGTTTCTCCAACCTTTACCCTATGTGCAGTCTTTATCCAATGTTATTTTATGAGTCTTCTTTCCAGTTAGCAAGAAAAAATGTTAATTAGAGTAGGACCTAGAATTGATTCTTGCATAACCCCATTAGGGCTGCTGTGATATTAATTTGCAGGTGATTTGCTGGTTCAGTGACATTTATGATAAATGCTGAAGAGTCAAATATTTGTTCATGATAGCTAATTAAAAATACATTCCAGTGATCAAATATTTATAATGAGCTGAAGACTGTCAAGCTTCTTTTCAGAAGGAGATTTTCACATTTCTAGCAAAGGGAACATTTAAACAATACTTTTAGTCAACCTCTAAGTTAAGGTTTTAAGTCAGTGTAAGAACCACAGCCCTTTCCCTTGCTGGGAATGAGCATTTCCCATAAGAACCTGAGCAAGTTTCAGTTAGGGGGAAGAGTCATTATTGGAGGACAGGACATGGAGCTCAAGTCACTGGTCTCACGAGCTTCTTGAAGTTAGTGAAGCAGCTGGACACTCTGCTCTAGCCAGGGCTGCAGTATCCTCCCTCCCCTCATCTCCATCTTTGCATTGTTAAAATTCCAAGAAAAGTACTGAACGAAGGCTTAGCTTATGTCAGATCAGACTGGCACCAGAGTGAGAAAAGTAGGTGTGGGGATGTCCAAACTGCTAAAACATCTTCCCTCCATTTCGGCTTCTAGCCTCCATGGTTTATTTTTCTAGAGCACCTTCTTTACATGATCTGCTCATCAAAATGTATCTAATTTGTGGCTGGATCACGCTGACATAACTTCAGAGCACTGCGGATTCTAATCCTCTGTTTTCAATGACCAGACTTTCCAAATACCTTTGAAACTTCCCCATATGTTGTATTACGGAAAATATTTTTCAGCCAATTTACAAAGGGCAGGCTTTACAGAAGAGCTTCCCCAAGTAAACACAGGCAAAAGGAGACACCAAGAGTAACAGAAGACCCCTCCTTATAGTCAGAGGACAGAGTAGTGATTGCTGACGTGTGATAGCTGGATTTCTTTCCCCTGTTAACAGAAAATCTTCTGCTCACTGCTTAGGCTTCAAGACCAAATGCTGATTTCAGAATTTTTCCTACCTGAATTAATCTCCAATTTTTGCATCCTTTCCAATGAACTCTAAAATCTGATTTTTTGGTGAGATGTTCCCGTAACTGGAAGTTGTCAGAAGTGCACGGTCTCAGAGGGTGAGCTTCAAAGCTCCTTTCTCTGCTATGTGCCTACAGATGCACATGGATGTGCCTGTGTTTGATGCCGTCCCACCCTGTGAATCCAGGTGGGGGATTGTAAGTGTTGTCTGTGCATCTAATGCAACTCTTTAGTATAAAATGAGCATGAACACAAATAGACGTGTGTGATCAGCCCACAACTTCGCAGAACTGGCTTCTCTATATGTTTCCAATGAGTAGTGTAGAGGTGCACACTGTATGCAGAATCATTCTTACTTTACTTCTCATTACTTTTCATTTTAACACAAACCTTTTTTGTTGGGATATTGTAACTACATTTTGATTAATATATATGCATTTGTGTAACCAAGGCAATGAACCTAATCTGGTGGTTGGCTCTTCCCTGTTCTCATGAAAATTCTTTGGAATCTCTTCTGAGATATCCTTCTAAGAAGACTGAAAAACTCTACATGTGGTACTAGGTGTGAGAAAAAACACTTTACATTTGATGAAATATCATATGTATTTAATTCATAATTGCCATATACATGTCTGTGCCTGTGATCATTGCTGTTGTTATGTGGTAGTGGTTTTAACTATGTTGACGTGCTGTCTGTCATGCTTGTCAGTCCCAGATAAACGTTGGAGCAGTACATTGTACTAGGCATTGTGCAAACCCCGACAAAAAGACTGAATCTCTTCTCTCAGAACAGACAAATAGCTGAGCTGGCAGATAAACACCAACTTAGGAAGCCCTAGGAAAAGTTTAACTAGCATCACTGTGCAGTAAAATACCTTATTCCTGCACTTGCACTTCAAAATATTCATGGTGTTCTGAGATTTTCTTTTGCATTTCAGGATTAGGGAGCCAAGTGTAAGATGATTTTGATTTCTGCATCTATAGCAAAGCCTAGTTGGATGGCATTAGGGAACTAACCATCTCTAGGTCTTCCATGTTTTGAAAGTTTCAAATGGCAGAAGACCTTTTCCTTCTCAGAGAAATTGCTTTCACTATTTCGTGGTATCCTGGTGGATGAAGGAGTGTGTAATCACAGAAAGCAAGGTATCTATTTGGCCAGCTATTTGACCAGGACATAATGAGAGCTTTGAAAAGGCAGCTTTCATCTTCTGTTGCTGTTTTGAATAAGAAAAAGAAGGAAGTAAATGTAATGGAAGCATAAATATGCTGCTTCATTTATGCACTGCAAAGAATGCTTTTACCTAGTTACACTTTGGAGCTACTACAATATGCTCTAGCAATGTGGTTTTGGTTTAAACTGCAAGAGGTTTCTCTAGGTAAAGTGCAAATATTGCATATATTTTTCCCTTCTTTTATATTTTTTTTTCTCATTTAACTGGCAAATGAATAATGGTAAAGGATCTGAAAGTGATACCTGAAATAACTCCTAAATAAATGCAAATGAAATAATACGAATATTGGAGGGCAGGTCCTCTTTTGTCATCTACAGTATGAAGTCATTAAACTACATGAGAACTATTTTTCTCTATGTAGTGGAATAGTAAAGATTGTTTTCATTTTGTTTTACTCCTCAGCAGTGTTTTGAAATATACCAGTTTTAATAGGAAGAGAGTGTTGGTACAGCTAATAGGGACATGCTTAGTGTTTGCTTTGTGGACAGGTAGGCTGTGCTTTTTGAATCTCAGTTATTCTCTGCTTTTTCATTCCTGACTTAATTTTGCAAGCAAGTAGAATACAGAAATACTCAAGACTCCTCCTGCTCTTGAATGGTGGTAGAAGGAGTAAAGTATTGTATCATTCTATGTACTTGTGCCAATGACAAAGCCAGGGTCTTGAGCTGGTCGCTGGCAAATTGCACTGATAAAGAGTTGCAGAGTAAGGAAGATTTTTTTAAAAAAACTTTTTTTTTTTGTGGGAGAATATACATTTTCAATTTGCCAACATGGATAGTGTCAATTTAGCTTTTACTGCATTAGACCCAGTGGCAGGAAACTAAAAACACTGTCTTGTGTCTGATTTGGTCCAGCTCCATGAGTTACCCAGCCATATTGATTAAAGGGAAAAAGCAGAGAGAGGCTTATGGGAAATTTTGGCTTCCCTGGTCATAGTCCCTCTGTGCCACACAGAGGCAAGTTTGTGCAGCCCAAAAATTGTTCAATATTCAGTGACTCTTCAAGACTGTAAAGATGGTGTTAGGTTTACTCTGATTTTTGAAAGCTCTGCAGATGTGTCACAGCAGGTGGGAGTCAGCTAGCTGTAACCAACTACAGCACAGTTTTGTGCAGATGAGAAGGTTCATGGTAGCTGCGGAGCTTCAAGGAGCTGCACACCCTTTGCCCTGTTCTGTGAGGAGGGATAAAGGTTGTTACAAGGCCTCTGTGCATGCATAAATCCCTTAATGTTTCAGGAATTCCTCCTGTGGCTACCTACAGTGATTTTTAGATAATACCCCCAGATCAGACTTCAAATAATCAAACCTAAGCATCTTGAGAAATCTTGACAAGTTTTGCTTAAGAATTCTTTATTAATTTCTGAGATATTTATTGTAGCTTAGAATAAGGCCAGAAAAATTTGACTTCATTTTATAGCTTTCCTCCTCAGTGGAGTGTGATGCAATTATCTCTGTATTGTGTTATTCTCAGACTAGATTTCAGTTCTCTTTCCACCTGAGAAGCACTAAGCATGACAGGTGATGTTAGGACTGCACATTTGGCTTGCAATTTAGGGCTGGCAAGAGAAGGATTATGCCATCTTGAGAAGTGCTTAGCCTCTCCAGCAAGACATTGGATAAACTCCAGTGAAGGTGACTGGAGAATTGATGGTGCTGAGCACCGCAACAGAATTGCCCTTTGCATGTGATCTGGTTTGCATCTAATAAAGACATTATCTGCAGCCTTATCTAGGCTGCGGACACTTCTGAATAGGTTTTTTTTAATTATATGGAAAAAAATTATCTGAGCCCACAAACTGTCCTTCCCAACAAATTCTCAAAACCAGTTCTAGCATATGAGGGGCAGATTTTTTGCTACAGTTGAGAAAACAGCAGAGGTGGCTTTTAGTGGCTTTTAGACAAGCAATGTGCCGACAATTTTAGTAGTGTCCAGTCTCAAGGTTAAAATGAAGATTTGCATGCAAGAGTTTGAGTTGGTATTTTTTGGTTTTGTTGTATGTTAGTTTGAACATTTTTTTCCTTTTTCCATTTTGCTGCAATGAATTTCATCGCTTATTTCGTTAGCAGCAATAGATTTTTTCATGTTGAAAATTGAACTGGAAGAGTGCAGTAGTACAAGGCTCGAGAGAAATGATAGAAAGAGTAGCCACTGTAAATTGTGAAATGCACATCTGGAAGAAACTCTCGAAAATTTAGTATCTATAGCAAAAAATTAATATTTATAGCAGAATATACTTCTTGATATATGGCATTCTTTGTTTGGTGATATTGCCTCACTGTCCTTACATGATGTTGTGGGACACTGTGATTGTGTGAAAATACTGTCTGTCAGCTGAGGGGTGTGAGGTCTTAACCTCTAGCGATTAGAAATTGTCTCATGGTGTTTTTCATATGAAAAGAAATCATACCAGTTCCAGCTGAGCCTAATCTACTTACCCAAATCATCCTGCTAATTGAATTGTGCATGTTCTTCATTGCTTTCTGCTATAAAATTTTCGCTAAATGCTGAGATTTTGTTGGTGAATAATACAAGCTCTGGCGGGTTGGTTGTAATGCAAGTAGAGCAGAATACAATCATTACATAGCCACAACTACTGTTGTAATTAGAATGTTGCTATCTTGACTGTTAAAAGGAACACCAGAAAAATAGAGTGAGAAAGGATAAAAACAGGGGTTTTTTGTTTCAAAACCTAGAAGAGTACTTTTTCTTGTATCTCTTATCTTTTGAAAAGTTGTAGGGTACACAAGAAGTTTCAGGTCAGCATTCCAGGACTTCATTATTTCCGGAGAGATGCTGAGCTCAGCAGGGTGAACAAAAGGCATTTAAGTGATAAAGCAGAAATACAGTTTAACTACAGATTATTTATTTATTTAGTAGTATTATTATCAGTGGGTGGTATTGGCATGAATATGGGGCAAGGAAAAGTTTGCAGTGCAAACTGATTTGAAAAGGGTTTTTTCCAAATGGTGATACATAGTGGTATAATTAATGGTAATACAGAGGAGGAAAGTTTACTCCTTTGAAAGTTTAAGGCTTTATAAACTTGCCAATTCTAAAAGAAAAATGACAAAACAACCCTTCCAAAAATCAGTGTACCATTTCTACAACAGGATAACTGATGGGTGACTCTGGAAAAGAACGATTTTGTTTGTAGACTGGATCCCAAAGTTGTTGGGTTTATGCTTAAAGGGAAACTGAGTTAATTTAATTATTTTCATGTCTTTTCTGGATTCCATTAGAAGCCTGTGTTTTACAGCTATCCAGCTATCGAGCTATGATCTTTGATTTGTTTTATTGTTTGGTCTATTGAGAGTATTCAATATTTCTGCAAGAGACATAAAAATTTGTATTCTGATTCTTGGTGCACACATCATTGAATTTTAGTTCTGATTCTGAATCTGACATAGTATTTTTTAATTCTTGCTTAATTCTGTGGTCAATTTAAGCAGAAAACCTCATGAAAAGTCATCTCTTGTGGTTGCTCAGATTTACATGTGAGTGTTTCTATGGCATTAACTTTTTCTTTTGAGTGAGCAGTCTGGAAGTATAGGAATTTTTAATGGAGTTAATCTGCAGAAGAAAAAGAATTGTTAGTACTAGCAGGCAAATGGTGCACAAGATTGTTATGTACAGCATACCCACCCTCTGTACTCTGTTTCTTGAGGATTATGAACATATCTTAGTTCCTAGTCTGTGGAACTGGATGGCTTTTAGATAGAGCTGGATTCTCTCCCAGCTGGTGCAGGGAAATGTATGTTTCTCAAAGGATCTTTCTACCAGAGCACAGTCTCAGAGGGAGGTGGTGTTGGTTATATCACTGTCCTGCCTTGGGGCCTCCAGTTTACCTGGGGAACATAAAAACTGGGAACAGTTGCAAGTGGAGTGTTATGTAGTAACATATTCTCTCATTCACGTCTCTCTCTGGCTGTTTTCTTGATGATCATTATTGAGTGTTGCCAGTGGGACGGTGGCAGTTGTTTTCCACTGCTGCTGCTTTTCTGCTAACGACGCTTCTGCTGTCAGCAGCTACAAGATTTTTTCTGGATACACTAGCAGGCTTCACTCCCAGTTCATCCTGCTCTGAAAGCAGGAGTTTCTTTTCTAATCTCTTGGACTACAGAGCAAATGAGAGGACACCAAAGAATCCCGCTCGTATGGTGGTGCAGACCTGTGTTTGTGCTTTGTGTTTCTGTTCTTGAGCTCATATGATTTGTTTCTCACTAGAACTTTGTAGTCCAAGCAGTTTAAAATGGTATTTTCTTGAGTATGTTCTGAAAACAGAACAAACCTAGCGACCAGACCTATATGTGTTTGTCTACAGTGTACACTTAGGGAGGTGTGGCCACAGTACACTGCGAGCTTGAAGCCTGAGGGTGGGACACAGAGAAAGGTGTGCTTGTAGATGTACACTGGAGTCAGCTGACATACCTCAGTGGCACTGTTTTGTGTAACTGTCCTGCTACAAAGTCTAAGACTAAGGCTTTTTTAAAGTGCCTTGGCCCCACCAGGTCAATAACAAATGGGCAAGCTGAGTTTCACTGCTTGTGTCAGTTTTCCTATCTGTAAGTTACCACTTGGGATGCCTGCTTTCCTACTGCTCTTGTCGTGTGTTAAACATTCATAATGCACTTGTCTTAAAATGTGTTGAATAAAAAAGGTAACAAACTGATTAAACTGAAACCTTATTTGAATGCCACTGCTGTTTCATTTTTGGGTGATGGCATCTTCCCTCTGTATTTGGTATCTCAAAAATTAAAAGAAATTAATTCCTTTATGGTTGCATTTGATTTGCTGTGTTTTAAAATTAACGATATACAAATTATATACCTCTTTAGTATACCTTTAGAAAAATTCAGTGCATGTCTTGTTGTAATTGCAGCAATCACTGAAAAGGAGAGGAAGTAAAGACCTACCAAAATCAGAAAAAAAGTCACAGCAGACAGCAATAGAGGTATGTTGCAGTAACTGTAGCCTCGATTCTTATGTGGAGACTTCAGGGAGCTATGGAAACGGGGTACATGGTTTACATGTTTGCATTTGGCTTGCTTTTTGCTTTGCCCTTTGTTTTCCTGTATGCTGTGAAATGGAAGAGCTCTTACCCCAGATCTGCAGTCAGACACCACTAATCTCAAGGACCACTTAAACAAACTTGGTGCTGCAACAGAACCCACCAGCTTTCATCTTCTCTGTATTTTAGGCAAAGTAAACGGCAGCACCAGTGAAACAAGATTTATAGGCTCTATGTGTGCCGACTTCAGGATTTTTGAACACTGTAAAGTCTGATAATGCTGCAAACATAGAAAATATAAAGGTTTTTACAAGCCCCCCTTTTCCGACTCTCCAAGGTATTTCTGGGGACAGTGCAAATTTTAGTCACAAGTGAAATAGTATTTCCCCCTCTTTTTAATCAGTGAAAAAAATATTGCAAGATAATATCTTAGTATCTAAAGCCATGTACCTGTGCTTGTTAATCTTGTAAGTTAAGGCAATCCATTGGAGGTCTCGTTTGACTTTAAGTTTCTTCAAATACTGCTTTTTTTTCCTAAGGATGACAATGAAGACCTGAAATGCCAGCTACAGTTTGTCAAAGAAGAAGCAGCCTTGATGAGGAAGAAAATGGCTAAAATTGATAAAGAGAAAGACAGATTCGAACATGAGCTGCAAAAATACAGATCATTTTATGGGGATTTGGACAGTCCCTTGCCAAAAGGTGAAGCAGGTGGGCCACCTACCACAAGAGAAGCTGAACTCAAGCTTCGATTGAGGCTTGTGGAGGAGGAAGCTAACATTCTCGGGAGGAAAATAGTGGAACTAGAAGTAGAAAATAGAGGACTGAAAGCAGAGCTTGATGATTTAAGAGGAGATGATTTCTCAGGGACCACAAACCCACTCCTGGGAGAGCAGAGTGAATCCCTGTCAGAATTACGACAGCATTTGCAGCTAGTAGAAGATGAAACAGAATTGCTGAGGAGAAATGTAGCTGATTTAGAAGAACAAAACAAACGCATAACAGCTGAGCTGAACAAATACAAGTACAAGTCTGGGGCCCATGAGAGCTCTAGGCACCATGATAGTGCCAAGACAGAAGCATTACAGGAGGAGCTAAAGGCTGCACGAATGCAGATCAACGAGCTGAGTGGCAAAGTCATGCAGCTTCAGTATGAGAACAGAGTCTTAATGTCCAACATGCAGCGCTACGACTTGGCCTCTCATCTTGGTATCCGTGGCAGCCCTAGGGACAGTGATGCAGAAAGTGATGCAGGAAAAAAGGAGAGCGACGATGATTCCCGCCCCCCTCACCGCAAAAGGGAGGGTCCCATTGGCGGGGAAAGTGACTCCGAAGAGGTGCGCAACATTCGGTGCCTGACACCCACAAGGTCTTTTTATCCAACGCCATCGGGGTGGCAGAAAAGCTTCACTGACAGGCAGCAGATGAAGGACATTCGCTCTGAAGCGGAGCGGCTGGGCAAGACAATAGATCGCTTAATTTCCGACACGAGCACCATCATCACAGAAGCGAGGATTTATGTAGCTAATGGGGACCTCTTTGGACTGATGGATGAGGAAGACGACGGCAGCAGAATACGTGAGCATGAGCTTCTGTACCGGATCAATGCGCAGATGAAGGCCTTCAGGAAAGAGCTCCAGGCTTTCATTGACAGACTCGAAGTTCCAAAATCTTCGGACGATCGAAGTGCAGATGAACCTTTGTCAGTGAGTCAGGTAGACTTTTACTTATTACGGCCTACAGGTAAAAAGGCTCTGCCAAGCAAATTAAACCTCAAATTTGATTTATGGCACAAAAAGAAAATTCTTCATTCTAGGCAGTGGACAAAAATTGCTGTTTCTTATATTACCTCTGTGCCTCATTTGGCCATATGAAAACATATTCTACCAATAGGGTTGTTTGTGAACAGTGGATAAGTCTGGTCTCCTGGTAATTAAAATTATGCTCTAGGAGGTAGAACACTCCTATCTGGCTTTGCCATTGCATTTGACAAAGTTGGGCCTTCATTGCCACTAAAGGCAGTGCAGACAGTATTTTTGGCACATATGAACATGATTCATAAATGGACATGGTTGTTTTCTTAGTGGTTGGTTCCTATTAAATTAATAAAAGGAAAATTTTATGAATTTTAAACAGGAGGAAATACTAAATTTCAAAAATTGTAGAGAATATGGCAAACCACAGATTGAAGGAAACCATGCAAATCTATGTAGTCAGAGAGCCACACAGTAATGTGAATATCGTAGTTGCTTTAACAGATTGTTGAAGGCCTGTTAGTCACTGCTTGCATGCAGCAGTAACAAGCATCTTTGTTGTGGTTTGTTTTTGTGCAGAATTGTTTCAGAGAGGTTTTGGGGAGCAAACTCCTTGCTGATGCAAGATCTTTTGCCATGAAAAATGAAAATTACCTACCCTTATCTTATCATGCAATCCTATAGTTGGCATATCTTATTATTGCTAATGAAGTTATCCGATGTTTTGTAAGTCTCTTGCTGTGTTAATTTACTTTGTGCTGTCTTGCTAGTTTACAGTCAAAGTAGTTGCCAGGTGAAGCTGAAAGCTATTCTTATTCCTATGCTGACTAATTAGTCTTTTGTTTCCTTGTATCAGAAAGTCACAGACGCAGTGAGTTTAAAGCTAATCAATTACTATACATGTATTGCATGAAATCAAACAGAGACGGCGTTTAGCATGCACACTTTCTGATCTAGCAGTAGTTCTGAGCTTGTAGAGCTCCCATTAGCTTAAAGGCAGAGCACTGCATGGACTGACACAAATGTAAAACAAACTAATTAATATTTTCTCTAAACAAATAACAACAATTGAACATTTAGCAATTGGACATTTCAAGGCTTGACCATGCAGAACTCCTACTGAAGTAAATGGGAGATGGACACTTGGTCCCTCCACAAGCATAGTCTGATTCACTATTTATTTTGTTGAAACTCTGGATCTTGCTATTCCATTAATTGACTGTTCTCTTTGTCTTTGTATTTACTTTCCCAGATGTTCCAGCCTATCATTTTACTTATTCTCATCCTTGTATTATTTTCATCCCTTTCATACACAACAATATTTAAACTTGTCTTCCTTTTTACACTGTTTTTTGTATTGTAAGTCATTCATCATTTACTGTTCATTGTAGTGTTATTTTCAGTTTGTTTATTTTGTCCACCCTACAAGATAAGAAGTGCAAGAGACATAGTTTCTGTAATAGCAACTGCTGTAAAAACACTGAAGACTACTTGTTTGCCAAAACCAAAGCCAAACCAAAAAACCTGCGAAAAACATACCAAAAAGTCACCCAGTTGAATAGGAAACCTGCTCACCACGGTATTCCAGGTAAGCAAACAGAAAATGGAATTTTTCACTTCGTCTGGTTTTATAATTTTTGAATAAAAATTCCCTCAGGACTGGAACCAATTTAATATTCATTAATTTGCACCAAATCAGAAGCAAAACAAATGTGCAGAGTGGGTGTGAGGACTCTCTTACCTTCCTCTTCCCTCTCCTAGAAAAAGAATTTGTATTCTAGCCATATATGAATAGTAAAGCCACATTCTGTGTGTATTCTGCAGTTTGGTGTCAGAGCTTGTATATATATTCTGCTTAATTGTGATGATAATGTTTTTCAGCACTGTATTATGTGGATTAGGCACCACAGAGGGGACAAAATCAGACTGGTTGGTGTATAGAGCACTGTATCTGGAACTGTGGCTAAGAGCTGGAGCCTCTGAGAATGAGATGCCTGAGGAGAAGGTATCAGAGTAGTTGAGGAGTCTTCTGAGAGATATAGGCTGGCTTCATTCTCTCATAGAAAAATGGCCATGCCTACAATCTGACTTGAACTGATGGGAGTGGTGTAAGTCACCTTGGGTGACATCGAGTTTGCCAGGTAACATTTCCCAGTCTGTGGCCACCACGGCTCTCCATTCTCTCCCCAGGTTTCAGCATGAGTTTTTCATGGACATGGAAACTCTTGTTTGCTGAGTGACCCCTGTCTAATCGTGCCGTTGGTAGCCAGCCACCGTAGTGAGGGAAGCTTGTGTACGTAGGTGTGCATCAATAGCCACTGAATACTCCTATCTTGCCTATGAGAGGCTGAGGTAGGAGTACAGGCGACTCACTTCTTTCTTTCACACTTACATAGGCAGTTCCTACAAGCAGTAGATAGATCTCCCACTATGAAAATCTCATCTGAAATGCCCAATGGAGCTCACTTTTCTGTTTTATTCAACTCATGTTGAAAACAGAGTCCCACAAATATGAATCCTCCAAAAGTGAACAAGTATGTGTATTAATGACACTTTTTTTTCCTGCAGTTGCCATGCTGAATAATAAGAGTGATAATAAATAAAGCAGCTGTTTTTCTAGCTAGCAGTAAGGATTCCCTTTGATTTATCAGGCTAGGTGTCTATTCACTTATTTCATTCCCCAGTGAGAACAGTTCATCTCCATGCCTGTGTCATGCTCTGCTACCTGAAATAGTTGAGACACTATTTTGAGGGAAAATCCTCAGAGAGCAGCAAGAGATGGGGCAATGAGATTTTTTTTATGAGAAAGAAAAAAATAGTTAAAATATTCATTATTAAAAAATGCTGTATTTTTCTCCTTGTTTGTGTAGCTTTCCCTCAACATACTCTGCAAGTGCAATAACCTTGATCAGCTGAATCACTCAACTCCTTGATTTAATCAAAATACTTACTCCTACCAGAGGATGTTGTCGTCATTATCTATTTTATAGTTACTGAGATGTCTAAAGGGAATTCTAATCAATATATATGAGATTAATAGATAGCTTTAACTGGTTTCCCAGTTAAGGATAAAGTTAGGCCCAAAGTAATTCTGAGGCATTTCTAAGATGCTTTAATTTATGCAGTTACCTAAAAGTTAAGTTCCACAAATTAGGAACTATTATGGCAAGATATGGTCAAGCCAAAATTCACGGTGAATTTCTGTAACTGGAAAAGGCCTTTTGTTTTTCAGCAACTGCTGGAAATACTAGGGTTTTTTCCCCCATGGATTTGCAATTTGGACATTAAAAATACAGTACTTTGAGGCTTAAACTTGTCATACCAAATCTTAGCAGAAGACTGACTTTTTCAGTTTCTTTCTGCTTTAGTACCTCCTGTGGAGGAAAAAACAATCATTTGGATTTTCTTAAATGTTACTGACTCAATTCCCGTAAGAGAGAAAAATTCATACTTAAATCTAAGATCTGAAGTTCTGGGCTTATAGATTTTAAGCCACACTTGTTTATACCTTTCTTGGTGGTGTATGTAACAAAAATGAGTAGAGAAGGTTTGATTTACAGAGAGTGTATCAGTAACAGTAATACTCTAAAGTAGTAATACACTGAATTCATACATTGAATAAATCTTGGAAAGTAATTGGGAAAGATTTGTTTCTTTCTCAGAAATCAGAAAAGGTAAGAATGAACTACTGAGATGAGAGGTGGAGATAATCTCTGCACAGCACTGGCAATTACAACCCCATTGATTCCTCACAGTGCTTTTTCTTGCACAAAAGCTGAAGCTTTCCATCAAGCATCAACAAAGCAAAATCAAGGCTGAGACCTTTTGGGACATTTAGGGAGCTATTGCACAGGCTGCAATCTGAAATTAAAGTGCACCAAAGCATACAAAATCATTTTAGAAGCTCCCCACAGTCTTTGAATCTCTCATGAGCAAGGAGAATGGTGAGGAGCCCCACAAACAGAGAAATCTCAGTGAGAAATGAGATGTGTTTTTCCTGTCCTTTTGTATTCAGCTTGAAGGGAGTAATTGGAGCTGCTGCTGTGTTTCACACCAGATATTGCACAATTTTAAAAGATGCTGAGAAAGCTAATAGAATGAGTATGGACATTTATCCATCGCCAGAAGATAAGATGTAGCCAAAGAAATAAGTGTTCTATGTCTTGCTAAATTGAAAGACCTTGGTATTACGAAATGCCGTAATTATATTTGCCAAGAAAGGAAGCAGATTCTCCCCACTTGGTTACTGGCCTGGTGGGCAAAGACCATCTCACAGGTGAGTGAGCAAATGCAGCTGAATACATCAGCATCCTCTAGCAGGACTGCATTGGAGTTGGGCAGGGCAGAGACAGAACACTGCTGATTCACCGATTCTGCCTGCTGCATAGCTTGAGGTTCTGAAGAGAAATAGTAAGAAGAATATAGATTTTACTTGCATGTGGCAAGGACCGGGATATGCCAGGTTACCTATCAGTTTAAATATCACTTAGCAGATTCACAGTTCCCATTTTGGAATAATCTGGTGAAATATTAATGTTCTGGGGGAAAAAAGTCATTGAATTTGAACCATGAGATTGCCTTATTTTAGCACTTCCCTGAAATGTTAAATTTTGTTTCTTGTGTTCTCAGGGGATTTTTTCTGTGTTCTTTCAAAAGGAAAAGATCTTGCTTCTGTAGATCTAATTCTGATATTTTTACACTTGTGGAAATTGGCACTATCTCCAATGAATTTTTATGTAATTTAGGGAATTGGCGCAATTGTTTTCTTTTAATGCAACCAGAAAAATTCAGTTAAATTTGTTTCCTATGTAGAGCTGGCTCTGAATGCTGTGACAAAATCCCTTTATAAATATTTTCTTGTACTGCTACTGAAAAATTCCCATTATGTTAAAATGACCATTTTCTCCAGGCTCAGAGATATTTCTTTCAACCAAAAATATCCATGCCTGAAGCTCCAGTTTAGAGATAGAATAAGTGTCTGCTGACACATGTCACCAGTGCTTCAGAATCAAAACTAGAAGAGAGCAGGTGCTATAGTGCAGAAATATGCCTGGCAGTCGGAAAATAGAAAATTGCCAAAAACATGGCTGTCTAGATATGTGTTATAAAAAGAGATGAACTGCACATGAACTTCATAAGTTGTTTACAAAAACAAGCAGAGCTTCAGGGTATTACATGCCCTTCTCCTTAATCACCCCAGAATCTGATAGGTGTGTAGGAGACTTCTAAAGGCATCAGTATCAGGGACATAGTTCCCATTGGCTTACATTTCTGTCTCTGATTTAATGCCAGGGGAAGTGATATTCAAACCCAACTTTTGCCATTACACATGCAGTTGCCTATGGGGAAAATTACGGTGTCTCTATTTAAAGTAAACATCTAGAGTATCTGCCACCGATTTCCAATGTAACCTTGGAGCAGCGACATGACATAACACTTTGTTGGCTGTTTCTCCACTGAGTTATATCCTATTGCAGAAGCACACAACGGTAAGACGAAACAGAGTTTGTATTCCCTTCTTCCCATTTCCCGTTGTATATATCCACTCCCACGGTGTAAATACCAGGATTATCAACGTATACATCATTCAGAAATCTAATGTTGGGGTTGGATTGACTGAAGTGGCAACAGTGCTCTTCTTCCTTCCTGTCACTAGGTTTTGTGGCCAAAGCAAAATGGGTGTGCCATAACCAAACTGGTGCAG
Organism: Eulacestoma nigropectus; assembly: GCA_013397775.1. NCBI lineage: Eukaryota > Metazoa > Chordata > Aves > Passeriformes > Eulacestoma > Eulacestoma nigropectus. The sequence goes on along the minus strand of VZTE01000892.1, from coordinate 2,222,848 downwards.
CAGACCTGAAGATCTCCTGAAGTGGTCTTAAGTGTATTTTATTAGCCACTGCCCTGAGTGTATGATCAGTTTATAGCCGATGCTGAAACTCATGCTGCTTTGTCTCCAGTCTTGCATAATGAAGAGAAATTTAGCAGAGGTCTTATTTAAAATGCTCTTGCACCTTTTTTTGTTGAGGTGCTAACTTTTGACAAAGCAGTGCTGGTACCAGATATGGACAAAATATACTTTCCCTGTGGAAGCAATATGTTGGATGTAATAAGCCTGCAGTAGTCTTCCTGCTTATTTTACCAGAGGCCAGAAAGCCACATTTGCTGCTTTGTCTGCTGATGCTGGAGGACAGACAGTAGGGACAGTCTCTGTTGAATAATTTCTTATCCTCAAAAGCAGAAGTCTCCACTGCTACACTTAAGGGTATATAGAACAATGATCCCATGTTTTTACAACTCACTTCATGTTTTCTTTGTCTCACCTTTTCTGTATTAGGAGGAATTTAACATGTCCCTTTGACCTATGAGGTGGGTCCAGTGCTTGTCTCCTAATGAGCCCCTCAGTCTCGCACATTTCTAATTCCCCACACTGACAGAAATGTAGGCTTTTGCCTGACTGAGAACTTACGCCTCGGATTTAGTCCATTGTTTTATTTATTTTTACTGATTTTACTTCAAAGAGTCCACGTAGCAAGAAGAGAGGCATGGAGTTAGCAATATTAAAAACACAAGAATAATAGCCTATGTTGATGGATAAGAGTAAAAAAACATGTCTTAAGAATCTGCCTTCGTGTGCAGTAGTGCAGCTGTGCTGGCGTCAGGGAGGAGGCAGTGCTGTGATGCCTGGCCCCCAGCTGTGGGCTGTTCTGCTCCCAGGCACTCCGGCTTCACTCCCAGCCATGTCAGCTGGCACTTGAGACCTAACCTCACAAAAGAAAGTCATACTGTCTCTTTAGATTTAAATCCTCTGAGTTTAGAGTCTGAGAATTTTCTTCAGGAACATTCGGCTGTGTACTTGGGGCATATTTGTTCAATTTTTAGATCATCTTTACAATTTTCACAAATAGCCCAAGTCCCATTATTTAGGTTACATGAGAGCAGAATAAGCACCCAATTAATGTATTCGCTGAGACTTACAGCTAGACCATATAAGGAGAAAAAATGTGTTTTCCCTGAAACCTGGTTTGGTATTTACTATAAAATGTCCCCAGAGTTAAAATCTTTTTACTGTGCATGGATTTTATCATGGATTTTATCAGATAAAAACTTACTCTTCTAAAGAGGAGAGTGTTGACTAAGCAAAGGATGTGTGAATCCTCATATCATGCCCTTTGCCTCACTGATCCTCTTGTCATCAGCTGCACTGCACACAAAAATATATTCTTGCTTAGGGCTTTCCAAGACATCTGTCTGACAGCAGGATTTGGTCAGTTTTATGCTGCCCAAATCAAATATTTCGTGGTCCTCCTCCAGGCACACGTGGGGCAAAATGTTCCCTGAGAGGTGAATTTGCTGCCAGTCTCAGTTGCTGTCTGCAGAGACACCCAAGCAGCAGTACCCAGCAGGGCAGTGTGTTTGAAGCTTCCCCCGGAGGTCTCTCTCCGGGTGCCAGATGAGAGCAGTGTAACCCACGGTGCAGCAGGAGAATTACCGTGGTGGGCAGAGACCTGAGGAGCGAGCTGGGCTCCTCCTGCCTGTGGCTCAGCAGGGGGAGCAGCTAAATTTTGCTGCTCTGGCTTCAGGGTCTCCTGTGGACTTTCGCTTGCCGGATCGCTTTTGTCACACTCCCTTCCCTTGTCCTGTGCCAACACTTGCTATGGACACTCCCAGGGATTTATATGCAGCCCAAGGTGTTTTTGGACCTTCTTCACCAGCCTCGTGCCAGAGATGAGTTTCCCTGCTCAAGTGAGATTCTTCATCCAATTTCAAGTGCTTTGCTTTGCTGAGACACAAAGTGTCTTAACAGACTGTAGAATCTGATCCAGAAATGTTATAAAGTATCAGGAATATTTGCGTATATCCCAAAGAAACCATTACTGCCATTCCCAGAATGCAAGACAGTAGGATTGCACAGTGCCCAATCATTCTGCATTTCATAAGTGAGAGCATATTTAGAATACAAAAAAAGATTTTAGGGAGGAGTGGTTTGCTTTTAGCTCTTTAAGATAGCTGTTAACCAGCAAAACCACTGCTTTAAACAAAACTCTCTTTACAAAGCAGTTAAAGAGGATCAAGTTGCAAAGCTCAAAATGATCATGCTAAAAAATATAATCCTGAAAACTGGGTCTGGAAGACAGCAAAAAATCTTCCTTTACAGCATGGACAACAATAAAAGAAACCTAAAATTGCCTATTGTCATAGCTTTAATATTAACACTAGCTGCTTTGGCAAGCTTTAAAGACTGGACTGCACTATAAACCCTAAAAATGTCCTGGACATGGAGTTGTTTACACAAAATATGAGGAGATATAAAGTTACAAAGCTGGGGGTTGGAAGAGATGGCTTTAAAACCATCCTCCATGCACTGACGTCACGTGGAAGCCAGCTGCGGGGATGATGCTGAACGGAACTGTTTTCCAGTTTGCAAAAGTTGAGGAGTTATTCAAAGGGAGTTGCAAATCCTGCCCCAGTTGAAAGGTTGTGTCTTGCTTAGCTTTCTTATTTCTTTTAAAGATCAAGATTCACAGAACAGGATCCCTGCTAGCTGTGTGTTTCATTGCTTTCACTGCTGCCTAGAAATGGACTGAAAAACCCCTAAGGGATTTCTTATTCCACGAAAGGTATGGTTGCAGTTTATTTTAAATCAGTGTTTTTGAACAGTTAAGATTTAAAAAAAGGGCAAATTTCTGATGTGGGAAACAGTTATTTAGACATCCTTCTAATGTTATTTATATGTAATGTGAAGTTCATATATGTTATATATGGTCTTTATTCTTAAAGTTCAGTCAGTTTTTTCAGTGCAGGCAGAGATATATTACCAGAACAGGGATGACAGATAGCATTGTGTGCACTTGTGTCCTTTCTTCTTTTCTCTTCCTTTCTTTCTTTTTCTTTCTTTCTTTCTCTTTCTCTCTCTTTCTCTCTCTCTTTCTTCTTTCTTTCTTCTTTCACTGTCTCTCATTTCTCCTTTTTTCTCTTTTCTTTCCCTTCTCTCACTCAACTGTACTTTCTTTTTATGTAAAAAGTGCATGTTATCGTGACACATGGCACACATTTGTAATTGAACAAATACATATGTTTACAATTTTCTTAGTCATCCAAAATACAGCACTTATTTGGAAATATAATTTGATTGCATTTTTTTTCTGTAAAAACAAGGGAAGATTTGTACATCTTGATTATGATTATGCACGTCCAATCTGATTAAACTCTGTTGAAATATAACATCTCAGCTGATGTCAAGCAGATTATTTTCAGAAGTTGCTAGAGGTTGTTTGCAAACTATCTTGCATTTTTAATGTGTGGTTAGAAAGGGTAAGATATGGAGGAATAATGACTAACATCAAATAGTTGCTTAAAACAGTTTTTGCTTGAGAGGAGGAAAGGCCAAAGGAAAAGTTTAGGGAAAATGCAGCTGATACAGACAAAATTGATTGTTTGCTTAATTTGATTCCTGTAATGAGCTTCTGACCTTGTCTAGGACATGCAGAAATTGCCAATACTGCAAGAGCACAGATATTGTTCTGATCCACAGAGCAAATGATAATGTGGCATTTTACATGCCTTTGGGTTGCTTAAGCCACGTGAAATACCCATGGGGAAATCTCGGTGCACTGTACACACAGAGGGTGTATTACCAGGGCTGCACATTGTACTCCACCAATATAACCCCAAACAAACCCAAAGGAATCACCAAGAAAAAAGAAAGGGGTGAGGGGAAGAGAAGTAGAAATAGGAGTCAAAGTCTCTGAAGAACTGATCTACTGTACAACAGCAGCAAAGCTGTATAGTCATCCAGCTGCTAACATCAATAAACATGAGTTTTTGTCTCAGAATTTATGTCAAGAGGAAGCCTAAGAAACAATACATGCTTTTTGTGGATCTTAGAGCTACAAGTGACCATCTGTAACTTCTGTAACTATCCTCTTTCAAGACTTGATTTCCTTCTGACTGTCTTCAGTCTCTTTTTATAGTCAGAGTTCCATATGAAACAATTTGAAAATTGTTAAGATGAATGCCAACATGGCAGTAGTAGTTTCCAGCACTAAGGAAACACCAGAGGCCTTTTCAATGCTATATTCATGCTTGAAAGGAGTACATATTATATCTATTCTTACATGTGTAAAAACAAATATGCTGTACAGTATTGACCTTTCTAGTCAATATATAATAATATAATAATATAATAATAGTCTAGTAATATGTGGCTGACTAAAGCATGGTCATTATTACTAAGTGCACTAGCAAAACCACCATTTATGCAAGTTGTTGACAGATTATGTCTGCCTGTCTTGTTCATGACTTTATAGCATTGACATATGGAGGTTTCAAAATTTTTTTTTCTGATGTGTATTTGTGTAAGTATTACAGCGGAGCAGAGAGTTGGCTTTTGTTTATTTCTCAGAGGTATCCGGAAACGTTATAAAGACATAAATGTAGCCAAAAACAAAATCAAACGACAGTGGTAAAAAATGCAGCCTTTGAATTAGCAAAGTGAGAAAGTACTGCAATATTCCTGAAGTTCATTAGCAATAGATGTTTAGATTGCAATAGATCTTAAGTGTAATAGAATTTTTTTGCAAGTGGTTTTTGGTCAGTGCTTACTGGAGTCTGGCACAAAGCCAAGATGTTGGCCTGGAGAGGTGCAGTCTCTGTAGCCTGGCTGCATTCCCCAAGAGGCTGTGAGCAAACCAGTACTTGACTTCTTTTTTGATGAGAATTCTGTGCTGTCTTTCAGCAGCTCCTAGTTTCAAGGAATTTTATGTTTTTTTGAAGTTGCTCTGTATGTTTTGAGGCAGGGGAAAGAAGAAGGGTTTGAAAGCTGTTTGTTGGTACTTGAGGGACAGATTGTCATTTCAGACCTCCAAGGCAGGCGCTTGGGTAAACTGTTCTGCAAGCCCTGAGTTAGGGCTGGACCCATGATGGCTTGGGAGATCCTGTGGGAGGACTTCCTATGACCCAAAGTCCTGAGTAACCTGTTGGGTTTCATCTGAGCTCTTCTGCTTACTTGTACATGAAAGAAGCTGACTCCAAGTTTGGCATCATCTTCCCAGTCGGCTGAAATAATGCAGACACTGGTAAATGGTGATTACATGGTAGCCACAGCTGAATCAACAAGACTTGCCAGACATCCAACAGGATGGGGAAGAACTTTGCTCAGGAGTGAATTTTTATTGTATCATAGAAAATGTGGACAGTAAAATCAGAAATTCCTTTGAGTTGACAATCACTGATCGTCATTCAGGGAAATGAACAAATTGCAGGAAGGAAAACTGGGCTTGCCCTTAGTTAACTCTCTCATAAGTGATTTGCCTACCTATTTGGTTTCTGCCAGGAGAAGAAAGCAGTGCAGAGGCATTTTATTACTAGAACTAGATTCCATGTCCACCTAGGTAACCCAACAACTGTCTTTGAGAGCTGAAGTTAACAAACTCAGGTATCAATGCCTGTGTACCAGGCATTATATCACAGGGGCCATCATAACTGAATGAGTGTTATTTCAGCCTTACTGGCTTAGTAAATGCTCTGACGGTAGTGGGGTTTCTAGTGTAAACCCTAAGAAAGCAAGAGGAACACCAGGCCCATAAAACCTGTAACTGCTTTGCTCCAAAGTCAGAGAAGCAGATCTAAAATATTTCCCTTTAAACATGCCTATTTAGTGGTTCAATTAGTAGCTTTTTCATTTACAGACACTAAGATGCTAAAGACTTCTGAAGGGAAGAAACTGAAGCACAAATTAGTCAAGTATTCTGAGAAAGGTTTTGAGCAAGACTGGAGTTAGTGCTATTGGAGAATTTTTTCTAGTTCTCCCTACGCTGGTCCTGAAACTAACATTTATAGATTTAGATTTTTAAATCCAAAATTCTTGAACCCTTTTTAGTGACCCACTGTCTTTCATATATAAATGATTTCTACTGTGTATGTGTTTGTACCTGTTATTAGCTTTCCTGTCCTGTCTTCTTCCATGAATTCCAAAGCATTCATGTAGCCATGCAAATTCCCTGCGTATATCAAGTTTACGGTCTTCAATTGCCAAAAGAATGTAACAGTCTCTGTCGTGCTCCTTGCACGTGTGCAAGGAGTGCATGAGCAAACATGATACCTTTACATTGGCAGTTGTCTTTTGAACAAACACAAAAATAGCCTGCACCCTCAAGGGCAGATATCGCAGGATCCCAATATTATATTGCCATTCAATATTATACGGACTCAAATTCATTGAAAACACATTTAGAGTGAAGAGTAATGGCAAAGATGCAAAGTGATCATGGTACAGATCCTGCTGTGGCAGATGTTAGCAAATTCTGTGATGCTAAATGTGGGGTGTTCCACCTCCCCTTTCCAGACTGGCCATCTCTGCCTTTGGGTTTATGTCCTATAATGCTTAGTTCATCCATATTTCAGTCACACTTCAAATAAATATCAAGCAATCATGTAATTCTGTCTCCTGCAAGCACATTTGAGTTATTAATTTTGGAAATTGACTTGGTTGTCTTTGTTCCCTGAAAGCTAGAATAAAACATAAGTAAGACTTACTCTTATAAACTTCCAGGAAACATTCAGGGAAGAAAGAAAAAAGCAGAGCTACCTTTGCTGTTGCACAGACTGTAGCCATGGACCTGCATGAACAACTGGAGAATACCGAGAGGAACTGGAATAAAGAAAAAATGGAATTGCTGGAGAGATTTGACAATGAAAGGAAAGAATGGGAATGTCAATGGAAGGTCATGCAGAAGAAAATAGAAGAGGTACGTTTAAACAAAAATCTGAGCGCTACCATTTTCACTTGATGTGAAGTGACATGGAGTCATTTCAAATTTTTTTTTTCCTGTATTTTATCCTATTTCTTATGCATCACTGGAAGTTTCTAATAGCTGATGGTAGGATGGAAATCCTGGGATTAAGCAGTATTTGCAATTGCTCATTTAATAGTCATGAATACAAAGTAGGAGGTGAAATGTGGCTTTGTGTGCAATGAGATTATCAATGGACGTACTGCTGCCAGTTCAACTGGGCATGAGCCATGCTGCCTATTATACATGCTCTTTTCAAGTACATACTGAACAATATGGGGATTAGAAAAATACATATTTAGTAACAAAAAATTTAGGCATCGTAATTGTCTAGCAAAAAGGATTTAGATGGCACAGGTCTGCTGGGGCAAATGGAAATATTAAAAATAATATATATATGAAAAACTGCATGATACAGAATTATTCTGGCTAGAACCTGTTCCTTTTATGGATGACTTTTGGGACAGAAAACAGGTACAATAAATAGCATGAAAGTTCTGAAACCACTTGTATTTACACATACTAGCAAACAATCCCTGCCATTTGCAATGCATTTCCTTCCAGAAATAGCCACAGCAATTATTTATTATCCTTTTATCCTCAAATTGTCCCTGCAGCCAAACCCTCTGACACTCTGTAATGCATTGACTGAGTCTGCTTGGCAGCATATAGAGGCAAGTTTTTTCATTAGTGAGCTTTCCACATTTTTCATCACATTTTCATCTCTCTGCCAGTGCTGTCCTGTGGCTGAGCAACACAGGAATGTATGGCAGAGATTGCTCACATGAAAGTATGAGAAGGAAAATGGTCAGAGCTAAAGGAATTGCAGCCATACACTGCCCATTAAACCAGCCTGCAGGAGAACTCCATAATGTCAGCTCTCTTATATTTTACCCACAGTTCTTGCAGACTTTGGTATGATGGTCTTTGCTACATTTTGTCTTTTGTGTTAGGACTTTTCTGTGCAATCTTCCCTAATTTCACTGCCAGGCTGAGAATGCTTTGAAAGTTAGTAATGCGATCTGTGTATGTAGTTGAATTTCATTCTCTTAGGTATAAGAACTGGTTTGGAATGATGCTGATGAAAAAGTATTCTGGCTATTAATAGACCTGACAATGTCAGCAAGGACTGTTTTCATCATAGTCTTTATTAGCACAAAGATAAGGAAAGCATGACAGAGACAGAAAAAGAGATAAAGAATGGAATGGGGCTGAGGGGAAGTGAATGAAGCAATTTGTTGGCTGCTGCAGGGCCAAACAACACTGCAGATGATACCCCAAGATTATTGGAATCCTAAGGTCCCCTCTTAAGCTGTGTCTGTAGCTGCTGCTGATTTCAGATGTCTGACATTTCTTCTCCAAAAGCCACGTGGCTGGAGAAATGGAGAGATAGATACCTTTTAAATGCCATTATCTGTAGAAAGACTTCTTCAATAATACTTGTGCTCCCTTATCAGCTTGTATTTTAATTTGGTAGTTTTCTCTAGCCCACCAAACCTAACTTAATTCCTTCAGGAAGACTTACGGCGTTTAGGAGGTGATATTGTAGTTATGGGGTGGTATCCTTCCTTCTTACTACTAAGCTGAATCCGTATGAGGCTCTTATTTCTTGGAAATGACAGTTCAGCCCTCAGTTTCCATGAGCAGCTGGGCTTTGAGGGGGTGAAATCTGAAAACCCAGGATGAGGTCAAGTGTTAAGTCTCTGAACGTGAGAATACTTCTAATACACAGCACTACCCATGAGATGGCCATATGTCCTTCATGTTGTTATTCTTTTCCACTGTCCTTCCAAAAGCTATTGTGATGGCCTTTTGCACTGTGAGACAGCTGTTCAGAGGTGCCTGGGTGCATTCTTAACTTGTGAGAGCAGGTTAAGAATGAATGTTTATAAAGAGCAGTGGGATTCTTGGCACTGGAAATTATACTGTAAGCAGAAGAGATTTTTATGATGTTGCTATTGTTTCTAATTTATAATTTACCATAGTTCCTAGTTTGAGTGTGATGGGTGACCAGAATGAGCACTTCTTCATTTACTAACAAAGCCACTGGACCTCAGCAGATAGCATGAAAGAAGAGGGTCACAGCACATTGCCAAATAATACCATTCTGCAGTACTGATTTATCACTCCAGTCATAGGGAAGAATTCCACTTGTCTGAGAAGTGAAAGAGTCTGCTCTAGTGCAGATGGCACTGTATTTGATGAGAATTCACTTCCTCTCTTTCAAATAATATATTTTAATAGGCTGTAACATAGCCAGAACACTCTCTCTCCCTCACATTCCCCCACATTCCCTGACATTCCCTATCCATCACATCACGGTTGTGTCCACCACATAGTGTGCTGATATTACGTGGAAAACAACCATGCAGCTTTCGGCTCAAGGCAGGGCCAGTTGTATCGTGAGATCTCTTCCAGTCCCAACCATGGGTGGAAGCCATACATTAAAACTATGGCAGGGAGTTTGAGAGTGGTAACAGCCCTTTCCTTATCCTGTGGCAATCATGGTGTGTCAATTATCACACTGGGTGACTCAGCACTTTTCTACTAACACATGTATAGAATCTTTCTAATCACTGCTACTGAGTGAAGCATCATTCAAAACAGAAGATAAATATGGGGGCTTTGCCATAAAGTTCGTCACAATACCATGATTTAATAGAATTTCTATTGTCTTTTCAGCTTTACCAGGAGGTAAAACTTAGAAGGGAGAGCAATATGACCGTCGATGATAGCAAGGCCATTCAGAGCAAGATGCTGCAGCTGTCCATGCATTCCCCTACTTCACAAGGGAGGGATACAGTGGAGCTGAACCATCAACACAATGTGGCAAGTGACAGAATGGAGAAAGGGAGTTCGCTCAGTATAACAGGACACGAATGGAAAGAACCCAGAGACAAGAGCAGAAACAATACTCTGTTAATGGACAATCTGGCCTTTGAGAAACACGAGGAACCTGAAGACAGCCTCAGCATTAAAGCTTCCAAGAAAAATACCAAGAATTATATTGGTGATCTCAATGTAGTAAGTAAAGTATGAGCATGTTTCAGTTACAAGGGGGAGGAAAACACTGAGGACTTTGGCCTGCCAGGTTAAGCGAAAGACCTGATCTCCCTGAGTTTAGCTTTCCACAAGTCACCTGTCTCTACTTCCTCCTAGGTTTGCTATCAATGAGTGTCTTCTCACTGTGTAAATGTGTTAACAGTATGCTCTTTACCTCTGTTCGCAAGGTGGGGGCACTTTTTTTATCTTTTCTTGTACTACTTCCCTCTGCTGTGAATCTTAAATGCAAATGATCACAAGTTTCAAATTAATTATGGAGATACCATTTAAAATGTATATATTAAAGGACGGTTTTTTATATTTATGAAGGCTCTTAAAGAACTTGCCAGAGTCAGTGAAGAATTATGCAGCTATCAAGAGGAAATTCGAAAGAAGTCCAATCACAGAAGGTAAAAACATATTTGGACTTCTTATATTAGAGGAAGAAAATTAATAATGCTCCTTATGCTTTTCACTTTGAAGGCAGGTTTGCTGTTGGATTTATTAGTAGTTGGGCAGTTCCTACCCTCCTAGGGTTTCAGTGTTCAGCATAAAACGTTCAAATGAAATATGCTGAAATATGATACAAAGGCACGTTTTACTAGTAAAATGGATTTTATCTACAAAACATACAAATTCAGATTAGTATTTATATGAGATGAAATTGTGTTTGTTTCTAATGGCTGTACAGAGGATTGGGAAAGTGAGCAGATATTTCTGTCTGCTCTGGCCCCATTTCCATGTAGTTTTATACAACATTGTATGGGTTTGTCAGGCTGGGAAGTTTCTTACTTAAAGCCCAAATCTAGCCTTAAGCATGGGGGATGTGTCAGGAACTGATGATCCAAGAGTACAGAGAAGGCAAGAGAGGGAAGAACCACCATACATTTGTACTAATGGAAAGATGGCAAGTCAGACCCTGAAAAGTATGGCCAGTGAACATTCCATTGTGTTAAAGATTCAATGTTCAGAATCTTCTCTAGCAAAAACCAGTCTGCCTCTTCACTTGTGCAGAAATTCTCAGGTAAAATTGAAACTTCTCAGATGTTCCCAAAGATCAGAGGGATTTCTCACACTCCACCATGCGATCAGTTGAATGTCTGTCTCTAATTTATTATTTTAGGTGGGCTACTGTTTGTATCTTTAAAGCAAATGTATTCATAGCTGATGCATAACTTCTAAAGGTGCTTTTTTAACAGATCTCAAAAGACAGATCTCATGTGTAAGGTTATGAAACCTACACAAGAGATACACTGTCCTACATCTTTCTTCATTCAGTTCATAGGCAGACTCAGGAGTCATTAGAACAAGATCCTACTGTCCTTACTGTAGCATAGATAATAAAACAGTCATCTAAAAAACTCAGAAGAAGAATTTTAGTGGCAAAGTAAAGTAATACAAATTCCTTTTGTTGACCATTCCTCAAATTTTTCACATATGTTTCAATTATGCTGGATATATCAGCTGCAGCAAAACTGCTCCCAAACCTTTTTAAGTAGCCAGTGTTAAAACACCTGCTCCTGGGGAGAATTAATCCATGCTGAGGTCTTCTGGAAGGTTTCTTATTGCTCATCCCTAAAACACCTCTTCTGTTATTTCCAGAATGAAGTCACTTCCTTTCCTGGGGGAATTTGAGGAAACCCAAAACACAGTTATTCTGCCTGAGATGAACCATGTGTCCTGCCATGAATCACAGACTTCAGTTGCTTTTGAAACAGAGGAACATAATAATAGGAAGAATCTGGTGAGCTCCACCAAGGCTTTGAAAGACATTTCTTATGGTGGTCTTACTGGTGACATAGGAACAGATTTCAGACCTTGGCAAAAGAAAGAAGCTCCACCAGTTCCTCCACGGAGCACTTCTCGGCACCTAACAAACTCGCTTTCTGCAGTTGTACAGCTTTCAGAAGCACCAATAAGAGATCCAGGCATCAAAAGCAATTGCAAGGCTCAGGATTGTTGGAATGGAGGGAAACTGAGGAATCCTTCACCTGTAAACAAGAAAAAGTCTGCAACAGCCTGTGCAAATGAAGGGCAGGCTGTGAAAGTCCCTGTGATGGTGGCTGCTGCAATACCTGTAATCAAAAATGAGTGCAATGTTCCAAGTTTCTGTCACAACACGTGGGCGTATGATATGGGCAAGCTTGGAAAAGACAATAAAAATGAGCCTTCCCCACTGTCAGCCCAAAAGAGTTGTTCAGATGGAAATATGGCCCAAAGCAACAAGATGCACCAGAAACAAAACACCAAGTCTCACAGCAGCCCTTTTTACAGCAATGAGTTTTATGCCTCTGCTACCTTGCACAATGATCTTTTGGAAGACACCAGGTATACTTTGGGAAAGACCCAAAGAAATGAAATGCTAGCAGCAAAGATTGATGAGTTTAATCGGACTGTATTTCACACAGATAAACGTAACAATGCTCTGCAGCAAAATCAGGTGCCTCAAACAGCATCAGAAGATCACAAACCCTGTGGTCCACAGTGTGACTCTCCTACTAGCAGGGCAGAAACTGTAAATACATCTTGTGTTTCAAATCCCAAACTCTCTCCAGCAAAGGAGCAAGAAACTAGCAACCCCAGCAAAGCTGTCAAGACAGCAGGGCAACAAAAGCATATGAATGGACTTCCAAATACTAGTGGTTATAGGCACATGCTTCAGGAGCATGACTGGAGACCAAGTAATTTATCCGGTCGCCCGCGTTCAGCTGACTCAAGGTCGAACTATGGTGTTGTTGAAAAGCTTTTGAAAACCTATGAAAAATCAACACCGACTTCTCCATGTAATGCAAAATGCTGCAAAGATAAGTGGACACAGGCAAATTCTGAATTCACCAATGGGGGTTGTGAGACACTGAGTCAGTATTTAGAAATGCTCCAGATTGAGCAAGAAAAGCAAGACTTTCCAAGGAATTCAGCCAGGCATATTGGGCAGCAGCTAAAGCAAGGAAAAGAAAGACAGAAGTTACCAGAGGTAAGGTTCATAAAAATGGCAAAAACAAAACAATTCTGTTTCATAACAAGCCTCAGACTCTAAAATGGGGCAGACTAACATTATATTGTAAATAATTATGTAAAAACAGACACTTTAGGCCAGGATCTGGATGAATCAGGAGCATTCCCTCTGCAGATTATAGAGTTGTGGGAAGGCAGGAACATGTAAGAATGAGCAGTGAAAGCATGTGCCAGATTCTGATCCCTGTTGCTGTTCTGTAAAGCTAGTTTTTTACTGCAGTGCAGTTACGCTACAATTGAACTAGTGAGAACTTCAATCAGGTTTTAACACCCTCTCTCCTTCCTTTAGCTGATGTGTTATGTCGTAAGACTTCCCATAGGGCTTAAGCAAACTTGGCCATGCCCCAAACCCTAGAGGTCTTAAATAACATTCTTCAGTATCCAGGGTGCTCTTTGGTTCAGGATTTCCTTGGAACTGCCTATGACAAGGGGTATTTTGACTCCATAAAGTTTCCATTAATAAACTAACCTTCTCTTACTCATATCTCAGTTCCAGCTTCTCCTATATATTCAAGCCTAGGCTCACAGAAACAGAAGAGCATGGCATGACTAATTTATTTATATTTGGCTGAAGTTTATTTTCAGAAGTTTAGAAATATGCCTTTGCCAACATTCTTTCTTAATGAAAAGGCAAACAGATGGTTTGGCAAACACACTGTAAGTTGCAGGTTCTGTAAAAGTCCACAAAGAGCACAAAGAGATATGCCTCTTGGAATCTCAAAAAAGACAAGGCAGGTGTGTTTTGAGCTAAGAAATTTAAATGGGTTCAGGCTGTCAGCTGGTATGCCTTAAACTATCACAAATTCACAGACTTCAGTGGAGCTATATGGATTGAAGCAGCTGAGAATCTGACCATGCAGATTTTCTTCTGCATGTTTTTCTGACAGCCTTGCAGTGATGCAGTGTCTTGTTTAACAGGCACATCTTTGCTTCAGCACAGAAAGAAAAAAGCCATGAAGCTTCTGATTTCTTTTTCATCCAATAAACTTTTGACAGGCAAACAATTTTCATCAATGAATATGGAGGAAAGGAATAATGACTTTTTCCACAGGCTCACATTTTATATTGTCATTTCTATCTGTAGAAACTAAGTGTAGAATACCGCCTGATCAGGAGTTACCATTTAAGTCCAGCAGAATTAATGTCACAGAGATGTAAAGAACTACATGTGGCATGAGGCACTGGGTTTATTTTCATTATTTCCAATTTACATCAATGTAGCTATGATCAAAATCAGTTGGGTTTCCTCTGCATCTATGGTAGACATGACACTGTATTAACACATAACCATTCTGAATTAGTTACCAAGTTAAACAGCTTCACACTGAACTAATGGAAACAGTTTCCTGAAATAGGATCTATCAAAAAATACCTGAAAAGTATGTAGATCATACTCCAGTACTATCAGATGGTATTCTGAGTTCTACATTTAGAATAGTTTACAGCATTCATTGACAAAAAAGCTTCCAGAAACTAAGAGATAAGAGATGAATGTCAGTTTTGTCTTGTACTATCATTTTATACCTTTCCTTGCGTCTGACACTTGTCTTCATATATTTTAAACCACAACTGATGTGAGAATCCCTGTACATAGAAATAGCTGTTCTTTTGCATTCTGTGCATTGCTGCACTCCTTTTAATAGCTTCCAACCACCTGTTCTGAGGTCACCGCAAATGTCTTCCTGCATTCCCACTGCATTCCACAAAAGCTGTAACTTGTTAATGCAAGGAATTGCCTTTGTGTTCTAGATATGTGTGCCAGCTAAATGTTCAAGTGAGAAGGGCTTCTCCCGTCCCGCTCGGCCAGCAAATCGACGCCTACCTTCCAGATGGGCATCCAGATCCCCGTCAGCACCGCCCGCTGTGAGAAGAACGGTGTACAACTCTGTCTCCTTTCGATCAGAGACCTCAGTAGTCTGAACCCGGAGCTGGGTTGGATGGTGTTGTGAAAGCTCTATGCTTCACTATAACTGTGTTTGGTATGTGTCGTAGCAACCAGTTCCACACTGTTGTGTTTTGTCCAAGAGTGACCCCCACCACATGCCGGACAAAGCGTTCTGAATCTTAGGTCATCATCACCATGGTCTTCAGTGTTTTTATTGAGACGAAATAGCTATATCCCTGGTTTTCTCTGAGGTTTCCTTTTTTTTTTTTTAATAGTTCACAAGGAATTTCTTTTGAATGGCATCTTTCTTAATTTGCCAATCAATTTTGAGTTGAAACAATGTATAGTGCTGTATATTCTGACTCTTCTGCAAACAGCAGAACGTAAAGCTGTATGCATGATCATGTGTTCGTAGGTGCATGTGTTGGACTAGGAAGTATACAGGCCTGTATTTAGAAGAGACAAACTGTGCTAGTGTTGACATTGAAATTACAACCTATATGCCTACATATATATATACTTTGTGTTTATTTTAAAAAGTTTGAAATATACAGTCCTGATGACATTTATATTTTGTATATCTTTTACATAGGTTCACAGGTGTAGTATTTAATGTAAAAAATCTAAATATGCATTTTTTGTGGCCGATCGCAGTGATAATGCCTTGCACAATATGTATCTGAAGCAGACTAGCTTGACTGATTTGTCAGTCATGCTTCATGGCATCCTTGTTCAGTTTCCTAACCCTTATGCTAGGTCAAATTTCCCAAACATATTTTTTCTGAATTAAAATATTATATGATTTGTAATACATTAGCCTTTTTCAGCACCAGAGACATTTCTGAAATGATCCAAACCCTTTACAAAGCTTAAATGTGCCATTATATATATAGCATACTGTAAACACTTGGGTAGATTCAACTACTGTAACATACAATTTATGAAGGGAAGAAAAGGGTTGTATATGCTCAATTCTGTAAAACTTATTTTTCCTTCTAGCATTATACTTTGAGGTTTGGCAAAGTCAGATAACAGTGGACTTGTTTACTTTCACTCAAGGCAGGAGAACAAGCGCCGTTGTTCCCAGTGCTGCAGCCACACTCCTTTTTTTACTCTTCTCCTAGACTAGAGTGCCTGAGCCACTTGCTAATTCCCTGCTCCTGGACTGACTCGTGGCAGTCAGTTACGAAGTTTACTTGCACTCTGGCAACAAGCTGCATCTAGTATGGAAATATTGCATCGAGGTATGATCACAATGGTGCCCGAAATCCTGACACATGGCGTTGCAACTCTGGTGTTGCAATCACTTGACTTGGTATTGTTTGCCGTCTGAATGACATGCACAGGGCCTGGCTTATTCCTTCCCACAGCGTGAAAGAAGTATGGATGCTATCCAGGCTCTGAACTTTCAGAAAGACAGTGTCCTTCATCCTGGAATTTTTGCACCTTTTGTTAGGCTGTTGCTGGATGCACAGTGCAGTAATGATGATAAATGTTACCTTTAAACAGCATGTCTAGGTCAAAAGGAGTAAAGAGGTACTTCTTCAACATCAGCCTGATCTTGTCTGGCAACTTTTCTTCTTCTTCTTCTGGAGAAACACAGTGTGTTGAAAGGAATTTCAGAAGTCATCCTGGGATCCATTAATGTGCACATCTTCTTATGTGAATGTAAAAAGGATTTCAGAGAGAGTGTAGGCTTTTGTCCTAGTGAATTGTATATGTGGCAATTTAGGGAAAATTTAATGTGCTTAATTTGGTAGTGATCTGTTGTTCTACTCCAGTCATGTTGAGAATTCACAACTTTTTCCTTCCTTTTAGGGCCTTATTCTTCTTTCCTCTGCACAACTTTGATTTCAAAGAGAGAGCAAACAGGAGGCCATGTGTTCTGAGCAATAGCCTGTATGGTAGTATTGGTAACAGTTCAGGCTTGCCAATATTGGAGTGAGCAGGCATTAGAGCCATAAATCCCAATTTATCATGCAATTATGGCTGTCTGCTTGGTAAAAAACACACTCAGAGTGATTTTCTCTATCTAGACTTCTGGTCCTTTCTAGGTCTGTCCCACAATACATGAAGACTTCAAGCAAATCAACAATGCATCAAAACTTATTCAGATATTAATGCAAAATTATTGCTGAGAAAGATACAAGGACAGAAAATCTTGAAGAAAATTTATACAATTCGGATAGAGACAAAAATCTGTGTGCTCAAGTGAAAAATCAAGAGTTCTATAAATTTGACTGTTTGCCCTAATTTAGAGATTGCACTCCATTAGCTTCATCAGAACTCGAAAAATTAGACATGATTCATGGTAAATTTGGAACATGGCTTAATAGTCTATCTAACTGTGGAAATTCGCAAACCAAAATACCTTGCAAATTGACCTTTTAAATGCCTGAGTAGCTGACCAGCTTCGAATGCCTAGTGCTGAGGGAAGGGTAATATGAGAGAATTGTAAAAAAATGTGGTTCTTAACTTCAGTCACTGTTGGCTGCAAAAACATTTATTTAAATTACCTTTATGGTGAAGTTAAGCAGTTTTGTTCTGAAAAATTGTGATGCACTTTTGTTTGAAGTATGTAACTACAAAAGCATTTCCCTTGATTAGTCAGTGAAGGTGTTTCTTTAGTTCTCTTCAGTTTCTTTGGTTGCCTTTGACATAGACCACATTGTGGAATCACAGAGAAAGGATCAAATACCAACAACATTCCCTGATGTATGTTAGTTAAATGAACAGAAGGTTTTTTGAAATAAACTAATAGGTCAAGGATGAGTCCATTTTGTCATGATTTTCTGTGTCCGTCTAATTACAGACATTGGTTCTGATGTCAGTATAAAAAAAAAAGTATCAAAAAGTATCAAAACTGGTGATTTTGGTCTGCAGGCAGCTGGTTGGAAATACTAACTTTAGAAAATTGCCACTGTCACTGTTTAAATATTCTCTTCAACTGCACTTGTAACAGGGCCAGTGGACTGTGGTGATTTTTCTAGTTCCCATAACTGTGGTTATTGAACCATAATAATGGCTTTATTCACTTATTTGCTGTAGGGGGAAAAGCTCTGTTGGGCTTTCAGGTTCCCCTGGGTTGTTTCTGACAAGGAAATCTACACATATACACACACTTGTGCAAGAAACACAAATGATCTAAGCATAACTTGACCTTCCTGTTAATCCTAATGTCACCTATGGAAGCAGTGAGTTTTGTAAGCCTGTTTCTAAAATAGGTTTTAATAATTTTACTCCTCCATACTCTATCTGAAGTCTTAATGCAGATATATGTTCTTCTTACTTGCGCTCTGAACTGGTGTCTCTTTATTGCATGTTTATGGGTCTTAGTAACTCCCTGGAGAGACAGAGCCAGCTGCCCATTGAAGTGGAGATGCCATTAGGAATCAGCTGGCTGGTACTTAGTTGACAGAAAGCATCATTCTCCCTCATGCTGGGAGATGGAGCCATACTCTTACCACACCCTTTTATGGAGGAGTGTGGCAAGGTAGACACCTACAGAGAAGAATCACTTAGATCTTACCTGCATATGCAACAGAGCAGGCCACCTGGAGGCTAGAAAACTGGCCTGACTTAGACCCTCTGCTGGAGGCAGGAGTAGAGAAAAAAAAAATCCCTTTAAAACCTCTGCGTATCATTCCTCAAACTCAGAGTACATTTCCATTAGGTCTTTTGTCTTTACAATGTAAGTGACAGACTTAGGTATCTTTAAAATGTTGCTGAAGGAAAGAAATTTCTTTGTTCTCCAGCAACACAATTGTCTTTCACTATTACACACACTGTAAGGGAGTTGGCTGTTATATATAGGAAAGGATTGGCAATCAGTGTAATAGGATTCTCCAGAGCATTTAGAACACCAATTGATTTCTCCAGGTGTCTATATAAAAAATTGGTTTTTTAAATAGGGATTTTGTATCCAAATGTCTTCAAAAGCATTTTAACGAAGATCTACAGCAATCCAGAAGGCAGGCCCAAGAACTTATGCAATTCTCACAATGCTGCTATGCAAAGAATTTCATTGGCTTTGAGATCTGTAATATACAACTCTAGCCATTATACTGCTGATATTCTCTACTGGACTCATTTGTAGTGGTATCTTTAGTTGTGTGCATGCTCTTTAAACTGGGAGGTGCTTTAAATGCACTAAATCAAAGCCCTTTGTTGCCTCTGGCCTTTCCACCCCTCTGATTCACAGTGTATACTTTTATGTGGTTTACTGCTGTTGGTCTGTATGTATATGCCATACCATAGGACTTTCTATCTGTACTGCAGCTAAAATATTTTTTGGACGGGCTGTTCTAAAATGTGCTGATAGTACTCTTGCCATTCACAAATATATCCAATCTTGATCTATTGTTTTGCATCACTGAAAATACACTTTCTTCATCTATTGTTAACAGCATACATTACACAAAACTTGTGCTTTTGTTTTCTGAAATGACAATTTGTCTGCTTTTGCAATTTGGTTCTACCCCTCTCCCCTGGACCTTTTCTGCTGGCAAAGTTCTTGCATCAGTAGAGATGTGTTTCTGATGTGTCCAGTTGATCCAGTTGCTGTGTGGCCGTGGCAGCTCATACCTAAGGGTGCCTTGCTAACTGTGTTACTCTACAATGAACTGTACCAGAATTTCCACAGGATAAGAGAGATAGAACCGTCAACATAATCAAAGTGAACATGTTAATGCCTTTTCTCTAGTACCTGCTGTCAGCAATGTTTCTGTTAAAGGGTCCGGCATTTGTTTCCTCCTAGTGGTGCATGTTTGTGTGTGTGTATGGCCAAGATTCACTGAAAAATGATGCTGTAGGGGAGTCCATACATGTTATATTTTAAAATTTTAAGATTATCTAATGTGTGAGCCCAAAATACACTGCTCTATTGCATGAGTTAATTTTTCCCTTTACTACAGAGTAGATGCAATCTCAAAATGAATGGTGGGAAGAGAGCAGGCCCTGCACAAGTATGTGTAAGGTATGTAATACAAGTAAGCAAGCTATGCTGGCTGATACCACTAAGTGAATTAAATCCCTTGACTAGGCAACTCATTAAAGCCAGAGGTTCTTTACTATTAGGTCTCAGTGGATGCACAGACTTCTACTAACCTGCTAATGTGTCACAGGGATTGTAGTGCTGAGGAGTCTTGATTTTGATTGCCCCTCTAACTGGAGGGAGGCCACTGCCTGTGGCAGATGTGCCTGCATAATCTTTTGCCAGTGCCCATGAAATTTCCCTAAATGAGTTTACTGCAGCTAGAATAATTTCTAAATCATATTCACAGTAGGAAAGGACTGTCATTAAAGAAAATTGCACTCGTGAACTCTGCAAACTTGACACTGCCAGCTGGCATGGTGACACAGAAAATCATACTGAATTTTACTTCTGTATCACGAGATAACTGCAGGTCAGCTGTTCTGGTACCATATATGATGCAGAGCTGCTTAAGATGTTGTTGAAAGAACACCACAGCCAGATATGTGTGTACATATGGCCTGCTTGTTTCTTTGCAGGCTCTTCTAGTTTCCACAAAGATACTCTGATTATTTTGGGAGTTTGGGATTTTTTTTTTCCAAATTCTGTTGCTGGTAAGAAGTCTCATAGGAGTTCTTCTGAAGCCAAAATACCTACTTAGAGGAGTAGCTGGCTACTGAAGGAGGTAAGATGGTGAGATGTAAGTTGAACAAGCCAGCTCACAAACTGGCTCATACACTCTTACATCTTTGTGTATACACACACACACAGGCATACACACACAGACATATCTTAAGAACTTTTCCTCCAGGAAGCCCCACAGTGTCCAGTGCAGCTGTTTTTTGCTGTAAGACACTATTTACTGCACATATGAGCACCACAATTAGACACATAGTACATACAGAAAAATGATGTCTAACATTGTATATAAACAGACTCCTTCCAAAGAATGGTACTGAAATTTTTACATAAAAATAGCATGAGACTTAATGGGATCCAGCAGTTTATTAAAGCCCAATTTCATGTAAGTAAATGCAATCAAATCTTTTAATGAAAGAAATGTGCTTACGCATGTCATCTTTTCCTTCAAAATATTATTAGCCTACCTTACAGCTCTGATCCTGATTCTGTGTCTTGTACTGAGGGAGAAAAAAAGAAAGAAAATAAGTGAAAATAAACATAATAAGAAAAATTCTCAAGCTTAGGCACTGCAAAATGGCTGTACTGGTCTCCCTGTACATGGATGAGACTTTGACACCTTAAGATTAAACAGTATTTTCCATACAAAGATCTTCCATTTCTCCTCTCTGTAGTTTTACTCCTCCCTTCCCTCTCCTTCCATCAGAAAGTGACCATTCAACCACCTAAGGAGAAGAGAAATAGGCCTGGTAAGAATAGCTGTGTGGAGCCTTTTTTTCACTTTCCAGCTTCTCTTCTGCAGCCCTCCAGACCTGCAAAACACATGATGTTTCTACAGACCAGATGTGAGAAAACAGAGAAAGATGCCTTTTGTCATCTTTCTGTAACAGGAACTGCATTGGCCAGTTTGGGGCTGAATAGTTTTATGGGTCTTTTTTCCTACTGTAGTGTGGAAAAAGCTTTTTCCTTTTCTGTGCAGGAGTCTGTATACCTTTCAACCACCTCTTGGATGGATTTCTGCAATTTTAATTCATTTTACAGCAAAATTTCACAGCATTTGGGATAGAAAGTGAAGAATTCCTCATTTACTACTGCAAGTTGGCCAAAAGCTGAACTTGATGTACAAAGGGCCAAGACAAATTTAAGACTGTTTAAAAATCTCCTGCCAAAGTGATCTGCAGTCAGCCCACCAAGGTTTTTAGAAGTGAACTGTCTCTTTAAGCTTGGCTCCAACTTCTTCTGTAGTGAGTGGAAAGTGGATGATGAAAGTAATTTGCAACATTCAGAAATGAAGATAACAGTGGTCTGGTGATTTAAGTAGCATTACGTTGCTTGCACAGCCTCTTATGAGTTACAAGTTAGATATTCTGTTTTTCTTAGAATGCCATTTAGTGCCAGCCTGCATGTATTTTGGTGTAGACTGCTGTCTCGCAGTACATATACATTTAGATATGTCTAGCAGAACCAGGCTCATGTAATACTGGAACCACCATCTCTGTCATCATTCAAGAAACATTTGAGAAAATCAAAGCTTGCTAATTGAGAGTGCCTGCTTTCCTTTTATGTCTCTATACACACAGATATGTACACATCATGTGGATATATACACTGATCAATTTTTTTTATGCTTCCTTGTTTTTGCACTGTATGGAAACAAGAGTGGGGCCTGTACATGGTTACAGTCAGTCTTAGCTAAAATGGAACAAGCAGGGGTGTTATGCTGGACTTGGGGTCCCAACCAAAATCCCAATGAAAGGAAGTGTTGAGACATTTTAGGGTAGGAACTTGAACCAAGTAATTTATCATTCCTTTCAGCTAAAGCAGCCCTAATCCTTTCTCATGCTATTTTGCTCAAACATTATAGATTTGCATCTGTCTTTACAGGACCAATGTGAGTATATTCATATTTTTCCCTACCTACATTGTCCTGTGATTTGGAGAAAGAGAGGATGTAGAAGAAAGGACTTTGATTAACAATGAAGATTCCCCCATATCAGGAAGATTGGATTTAGTTCATTCACTTGGCACACAGAGGTCAAATGTAAACTGTGTCTGACAGGAATGTATCGAAAGTCAGAGAGGAACTGAGTCTTCGAATGCAGACTTTTGGTTTAGCTTAATTGCTACTTGAACCTCCCTAAAATCCAAAATCAAATCACAGATTAATCTGCCAGTCCCAGTGCTTCCCACAGAGTTTGACATTGAAATGCCTGAAGAGAGAAACTTCAAGTTTTACATGCATGTATTATCAGTGTACAGAAATCTCACAGCACTTCATGCAACTCAAAATTTCCTGCTAATGTTTCACACTGGTGATCCTTAGCCTGTAAGACCAACTGTGTAAAAAGCTATGAACTCACAGGGGAAACTACAACAAAAACATAAAAAAAAAACCAAACCAAAACAAAACAAAAACACCAAAAACCCAAACAAACAAACAAAAAACCAAAACAAACAAACAAAAAAACCAAACCCACAGAAAAAAGTCCAGGCTCCAGCCACATGTGGGAGATCTCTACTACAAGGAAGCAGATACCAGCTTTGCTGCACAGGCTTCAACACTGATGACTTATTGCCCTAGATGGATATAAAAAGGAGTGGTCTCTTCCTCCTGTACAGATGAACTTCTCTGTTCATAGCTGGATTCCCAGGTTCACACTGACTTTCCTGAAAGAGCAACAAGTGTCAGAGCTGAATTGGAATTAAGCTCTTGTGCCATAAGTGGGTACTGATGTCATTAGCTATCATCTTTGCTCCAGAGCTGCTTGCTGCTGCTACTAACCAAGAAAGGTAGGAGGAAGGAGGGTCTTCTTGGCACCCACAGCAAGGTTAGAGTTGTTGAAGGGTGAAATTCACAATGTTTCTTGTCCTAAACACTTTAAAAAGCCCAACAGCCACACTCTTCTTTCTGAAATCCTGTGTGTACACACCCATTCACTGCTGACTAAAACTGTTTTTCATGACAATGGTATTACCCACCACTGACTTTCCATATTACAGGAAAGGCCAGCTGCCGCAGGTCCGGAGTAAGGAAGTTCCACTCTTGGTTTTCTTATTTCTTTGGCAGAGACACAGACAATTTGGTTTTCATTACACACACAGCTTTTATTTTTGAGTTGGATCTAGAGGAGAGGATATTCACCATCTCCATCACTTCAGAGAGGCTTTGATCTGCAACATTCTTTAATGCTATCACACAAGTACTTCTAATCATTACACTTTGTTGGGAGGTAGAATTGTGATCCAGCTAAGTATTAAATTTTGGGGTTGGGAAGACCACTTTTCTCTCCACAAGCAGCTTACAGTGTGAGAGCATGCTAGATACAAGATGTTAAAGCATTGCACTGATACTTGTTTATCTTCTAGTGTTTTCTGCAGTCCTGTGGAGCAAGCATTAACAATCCCAGTTTTGAAGTGCAGGAAAATGAAGCAGAAAAAGAAGTAGTAGGGAACTCTTGACTTTCTAGGGGTAAGTGAGAGGAAAGAAGTGAAGCAGAAGATTGGAGCAGACACAGCTGTAGCAATGTAAGATGTGCCATGCTCTTTTCTACTGCCCTTTGAAGAAGGAAAGGGTGAAACCTGCACCCATCTTACAAGCCAAACACTCAGACTGATGTCAACCCAACACAGTGCTCCAGTCCAAAGATGTTACTGTGCCATTAATGTGCCTTTGTTGTGGTGCAGAAGACTTCCTGTCACCACTGCCCAAGCAAAGTTGGTCAAACCTGATAATGCATCAGTCTGGCCTGAAACAGCATATAAGGTGTTCCTGGGTGCCCACTGCAACAGGTTGGTTTGTTACAGCCAAAGGCAGAACAGCCAAGTGAGGGCAGAAACCAGTCCCCAGTGATCTGTACCAGGCTACCCAAGGTCTTTGGCTCAGGTGCTGAGAAGATGAGGCTTGTTGCCTGAGCTTTGCATCCTGCTTCTCCATGTGGGACCTCAGACTCTTAGGCCTCTCTCTCCTCCCTCCTCAACATGAAATATTAGGACTACATTGTATTAACCACAGATCTCATTGCAGACTGAGGAGGTATCTTTTGTTCTGCCTAGGCTCATTTCACAAGGAGTAACTTACTGGTTGGGTACAGTCTCTATTTGCTTTCACAGATTAGCGAGGAAAGTATTTTTTCAAGATTTGGTCATTATCTCAAGTAATTTGATAACTCTGTCAAGCTTATTCTACATTTCAAACTGTGTAGCAATTGGGCAAATAGTTCTATAAATCTGTATTTACCATCTTAAGAGCCTTTTTTCAAAATGGATGTATGCCCTCCTGAGGTGCATCCTTGTACATATATGTCTGGTCCAACCACTGCATGTTACAGTAAGTTTTCTGGCTTAATCCAGAGAACAGAAACAGTATCAAGATGGATTATGGGACTGTGACTCTGGGCACCTGTGGTCAGTTTCTTGATCTACCAGAACCTGCCTTAGCTGATCTTGCTCAAACCACTGGGTGAGATGCTCAAATAGGGACCTAGTGCTTGCTCATTTCTGCTGGAGTGAGTGAGGCACTTGCATGGTTCTGCAGGCCTCAGCTTGTGTTCCTCTTGAGCAAATTAATGGTTATAATAATGCTTTCTTTGGCTGACTGTTCTTTTTAGGTTATGTTAGTCACTCTGCAGACATAGCAGAGAGACAACAGGAACTTCTTTACATCCCAGAAGGAATAGTAACAAATCCAAAATCCACTGAGATCATTAGAAGTCCTTTCTATCTTGGATTATGCCCTATGTGTTTAAGATCAATTTTTCAGCTAGCATCACTAAATCTGTGGGAGTCGAGCCATGAAAGAAGGACCTGAACAGATGCAAAGAGAATTCTTTTCTTTCATTAACAAATATCACCCAATTACACTTTGGCAAAATTTCCTGAGTGTTAGTCCTAGTTTTGGGAAAAAGGAGAGTGTCTCAAAGGCCAGTTGTGACAGTGCATGAAAAGAACTGCACTTGCACTGTCATGAAAAGAACTTACTATCGAGCTAGTGGATAGTTATTAAAATATTGCTGAATTTACCATATAAGGCCTATTGAATTCCAAGCTGGACTGTGACTGTCAGCATGATTTAACAGATTCCATGCATCAGGTTCCAAATCTGCAATACTTTATTCTCCTGCCCCTGATTAAGGTCTTGGATCCATACAACTCTCACATTTAATTGCACTGTTCTTGGTTAAGAACACATCTTTAATCAAGTGCTGGGCAGCCCCTGTTAGCACAATAAGATGTTCTAATGAAAGAAAGGAATTGTAGGTGTTGCCAGCAGAGCTCACACAGAGAACGCTAAAAAGGCAGGCAAGCGGAGGGCTGGAAAAGTTTCTGTCTCTTCTCTTTAATCACCCCTCCCCTCT
The DNA here is from genome assembly GCA_013397775.1 of Eulacestoma nigropectus. NCBI lineage: Eukaryota > Metazoa > Chordata > Aves > Passeriformes > Eulacestoma > Eulacestoma nigropectus. The sequence goes on along the minus strand of VZTE01000892.1, from coordinate 2,196,998 downwards.
CCTGCTGACATTTTCTGACTCGGTAGAAGCTGCCAAATTGCAGATGGTTGTGGGGCCTGCGTGAATCAGAATAAAACAAGGGAGCTAGTATTTGTAGGAGAGATTGGAACAGTAACAAATAAGACTGACCTGATTATTCGAGCATGGTCGGACATAATGGCAAACTGCATCTTTTGATATTTGTTGTGTGATTTATATATCAGTATATACTGCAAGATGCAGTTAAAAATGCTGCATCACTTTTGTGTCTCCTCTGTTGTGAATCTAGTAGTTTTTTGTGCTCTGAACCTCCTGACTTCTGAATTTTTCTGTACTGCTTATATCAAACAGTGTTCAGAGTAGGCAGCAATACCAAATCAGATAATGTTTGCTTCTGTAGCCATAAGTATAGATATTTTGTTGCCAATATTTTTCATTGCTAGGCAACCAGTGTTCCATTTTGATAAAGTTGTGCTATTGCACACTGGGACTTGTAGTTTCAGCACTGTATCAGTATATGGAAGTAAAAGAATCACACATTGTTGACAATAGTTGATTCTTATATTCACTCTGAGGTCACTTTTGCTACCCTGTCTGATGCTTTGCCAATGAAGGCCCACGTTGGAGAAAAAGAACAGGTTCCATCACTGAGGTTTCAGAATACAGGCAGAAGAGAAGAATGCTGAGCTGCAGGCAAAAGTCATCAAGCACTGCTTCTGCCCTCTTGACACTCTGGCATCTGACTAAACTCCTCCAGGAGTAGGGCTGCAGCTGCAGTACAAGCCCAGCTAGACCTTGGCAGCAGTCAGCAACTTCATGTACTTAGTGGGAGGGGGAGGAAAAAAACAAAGGAAAACAACACAACTAAATAACAAAAATAACCCCTAGAAGTAGGAACATGAGTTAATTCATTCTCATGAATGAGATAATGTTTCCCTGATTCTCAGTCACAGGAATATGTATCTGTGCACACTGATGGGTTGTATCTTTCACATGCTTTGTTTGGAGTGCAGTGACATTCTTCCCACTTTGTAGCTGGAGAGCAGAGGCACAGAGAGACCGGTGTTTTAAAGGCATGGAACTGTGTAATTCCAGAGAATTTGTGTGGGATTCTGGTCTCCAAACCAAGTTTCAGCATCTGCCCAGCTGTTGTCTTTTGTCCTTCCCTGGCCAAACTCAGATTACATGGTAAAGAATGAAATTGAACCTACACCTCTCCCACCCCCATTATAACTACAGCCCAGCCAAGACTGGGGTTTGAGCCCTGCGTACTTGTCCTGTTACAACTCTGGATACTGCTTTAAGCTGCAAATACATTTAACTTGCCTTTCTGTATTAAGGGGAGTCTGCTTTAATGGCAAGATAGGTTAGCTATGCATATAGTGAAAATATACTTTTTTTTAACCTGCTTTTCTTTCATTTGAGACAAAAAAGCAGGTTAAAAACTTTCTTTCAGGAAGCTGCCTTCATCGTCTTCCTGATTAACTTCTGTCTGCATAATTTTATATGCTTTTAAACTTGTTTCTTTTTATTCAGAATTTTTTATTCCCAAATGTTTTATATGCCAAACTTTTCAAGTATCCATTAAGGGGAATTTTGCTTTGCCTCTAACTATGCTTTGGAATTGTCTCCAATACCACTGTTCTCTCAAAATAGGATTAAAAATGTGTTTTGCATAAGAAACTCTCCCTGAATTATGAAATGGCACAGAGCATATTTCATACTGTTCTCCATCACCTTCCTTTTTGTATTCTGACATAAATCAGCTCCTTTCATCACTGCTGCAGACCGGGCAGAGGGGTTTTTTGTGGTACCCTATGCCAACACCAAGTTAATTCCTAACATGGATTACAGATGCCCTGGGGCACATCCACACAACGAAGTGGAATTGGGGCACTCGCTGACCTGAGAGATGGTAAGACATCAAATGTCACTTTGCAGTTGTCTTTGAGTCACTTCAACACAGCTCAGCCATGGAATTAGCAGCTGGGTCTCAGTGAGCCCTGCAGGTTCACGTGGTCCCTCTGAAAGACGATTTTCAAGAAGCTCCAGAGATTCACTTGCAGGCAGTGATATTACCATGTTTATTTGTTTATTTTCTAACCACTTATGTGGTTAGAAAACATGCATGTGAAAGAATAAGCTTTCCTTTTAGAAACTTGTTGTTTTGTTTTGCATAGCAGTGGGCAGCACATGCTAATGTGAGACCAAACCACAGACTAAATGACATGTCTCTTTCTGCAGACAAATTTAACTTGCATTGAAGTCTATGGGAGTTTTGCCAACGACTAGTGGAAATACTAGCAGTTGCTTAGGGTCAAACAAAGAGCACAACAATATCAGGAAAAAAATAACTGAAAGCTGCACTTGAAACATATATGTAAAAGTCCTGCTCGTAAGAACTTCACTGGCTGGACTTGCACAGCTGCTTAGGAGCAGTCTCCAAATTGTTAGGAAATTAGTATGATACAGTTTCATCAAGGTTGCCAGCTTTTTTAGTAAAATATGACCCTCTCTCCCTTTAAAGAAGATGATAATTAAAGAATGCAAATGCAGTACACAGAATCCTATTGCTTAGACCGTTATCCTGTTTAGTGCTCCTGATCCCTGGATTTATTTAAGAATTGTTTAAGTGGATAAATTTGTTTCAGGAAGTGAACTCTTCTCATAGATTACCAGAGTGTATTTCATATTCTGCCAAGGTAGGGTTCCATAAAAGATGCCCTCTAAAATAGGGTAGATGAAATAAAGTAGGAAGGTGATCCTATGCTGGGTAATTGTTTAAAAACGTCAAAATATTAGGAGACATGCATTTTAATGTGAGAAACAAATGTACTTGTGTACTTATTGGAGGCATCAGGGGAGATTTGTACTGCATTGTGTCAGACACAAACAAACACAGTGATCATAATTTGTGGGCATGGAATTGTTAAAACAAGTGTAACTACTGAATCTTCAAATGCTCGTGCAATTTATCACACTAAGAGGCATCCTACATTTTGCATTTCTTGTGACTGTGCAAATATTAAGAAACATTTTACTGCAAAGTGAGATAAATCTTCTTTCCTGTGATCTCATAGGCTCACCAAGTTCAAGGTCAGCAATGACTCATTTCTGCATGCCTAGGTCATAGCAGAGGTACTAAGTATGGTCTGGTATTGGAAGTATCAGGTCTGAACACCTCCTAACATTGCATGTTTACATATTTACCCTGGTGATGCTATTTACACAGCAGTGGTCATTCTGTCTCTGTGGGCCTCAGTATGGCCTGCGAAACTGGATAGCTTTGTCAGAAATGGGGGAGGAGGAGGAGGAGGATGTGACCAACTGACCATGAGACTTAAGTACACCTGATGCTATGTAAAATGTTACACCCCCAAAGCATTGGGCAAGCAGTGATTTGGTAATGCGAATTCACATTTTGTGTCAGAATCACTGCTGGACAATCCAAGTACATCCAAGTGTAACCTGGTGCCTGGTGCTTGCTTGGACTGCTTGAGTAACACAAAGCCATTACAAAAGGGAAAACCCCCCAACTTTTGGCAAAATGTACTTCCCCATAATGCACAGTTTCTCTGGAAATCAGGCTTCAGACATTAGCAACTTCCCAGCACACAGTCAGAGTCCATAATCTCAACAGCCAAGAGGCACAGACAGGAGTAAACCAGACTCACCCTTCTCAAAGGCAAAGCTTTTTTGGGATCCAGCTTGACTGGGTCAGGCTAATGGGTATTTCCAGATCCTGGCTTCTGATGTCTGTAACTCACTGAGAGCAGTGTGTTTCCTCTCACCAAAGGATAACTGTGTCCAAGAGATAAATGGGGCTACTTTATATTTTGCTCTTGACTGCTACCTATTTCTCTCACTGGATCTTAGTCTATCTCTTGTCGTGTTTCTCTGGCAGTTAAAAAAAAAAAAGCAAGAAAGCACAAGCAAGTTTCTTAAAATTTTCACTTTCATGAGACAAAAGGAACTTCATACTTTTAGTTGCTGTAGGCAACTTCCACATAGATGTGAATTCTCTCCTGGAACACCAAAGGTATTCTGCCTCCTGGCTTTCCACCTTTCATCTTCATTGGCTGTCAGAAAGCATTAAGTGCTCTGGAGAAACCAGGGATGTAAATGCCACTATGAAAAATAGATGTATCAAATTATAATAATTACCATTGTACTTACCATATTGCATCATATAATTGAATGTTTTTGGGGTTGTTTCTTTTTTTTAAAGCATTAGTTATGTTTTTATATCTGTTATGAAACAGAGATAAAACATCTTTTCTCAGTGTTTCTCATTTCTGAAGAGGAAAAATGGCTTAAAGTTGAAAATATATGCTTCTCCCAGGTCCAGTTCTCATTAAGTACATGGTATTTGGATTTTATTTCTTCATGTTCTGAGTATCTGAAATCTGCTGATTGATTTGTGAAGGTTTTCCTCAAGCTCACATGGACATGAGATCTCTGCCAAGTGACTGAATTGCTGGTTAGTTCCCATGTGACACACAAGACCTGGGTGTCTCTAGTAATCCTCTATGTACCAGTTGCTAGTCTTCCATAGACACAAAGTAATGCAAAACAGCTCAGACCATGGAGAAAACAAAAAATGAAACCCAAGGTCTACGGCCAGACCTAACAATGCAGGGCTTAGGGAGTTTGGGTTGTTCTCCCCTCTCTGCCATTCATCTGCTCTGCAACTTTGGACAAGTTACTTTGTCGTCTTTCTTTCTTTCTTCATTTTTATTCTCTCTCTCATTTACTTAGGTTAAAAGAACTTAAAGGATCACATGTACTTGGGCTCTCTACACTTTCCCCATACAAAGAATTCATTGTTGGGGTTTGCATCCAGCTACAATATGAACCTTTTTGCTCCTACGGCCTTAGAGAGCACTCCTGTGAACTGCACTTACAGGTAAGTGGTGCAAGTTCAGCAAAGGGATTAAATATTAACTGCAGCAAGAGCAGTCAGTGGTGTAGTGCCTGAGTGCAGAAAACAATAGCCATTAGCCTCAAGTATTTCTCAGTGAATCTGACACCTAACAAAACCACTGCTGCGACTCACAGCTGTTATGCCATGTAAATACTTTTCTCAGAGACAATAAAATATAATTGGAGTCAGCTTGTTGTTATTGATTAGAACATAATGCATTAGAGAGCATCCTTTTCCATGCACTCTATTTATAGGCCCTGCATCACGGAACAGTCATTACAGTTTTTCCATCCTCATTGCACAATCATGAACAAAGCATTAAACACGCATTCCAGTTAGCCCCCTAACTTGAGCCTGTCAAAAGTGACAGGGGGTAAAGTCATCCAGAGAATATAATATTAATTACTTCTGTAAGAATCTAAGCAAGTAGAGTGAAATTCAAGGGAAAAGGGGTGTGATTTAGCAAGGGATGTCAGCTTTCTCTCTATGGGGCGTGCTACACGTTGAAGACGTGGTATGTGTGTTTACATTGCCAAAAACTTTTACAGGGCAAATGGAAGTATGTCAGTATTTTCTCCCTGCAAAAGTGGCTCTGTGCCCAGCTCTGCAGCTTTTCTTCCACTCCCTCCAGGAATCTGCAGTCCCAGGAGAGCCTTTCTTAAAGAGGCTTGCAGTGGAAAGCAAGGCTTGTGCTCTGCCAGACCCAGTTCATTTTAAACTGTAGTCAACTGAATGAGGTGCAAGCTAACAGGCACATAAGCAGGGAAGTACATTTAGGCTAACGCAGTGCAGCTTCACTCACAACTAGAGAAAAACTACTGTGCTAGCAAAATACTCTTCCTACCCCTTGCTTTGAGTGCCATGGAGGGTTCAACTTTGAGACTGCTGCCTTCAGAGCTGTTGCTGCAGGGTGGTAATAGTGCAGGACCACAGGAAGCCTCTGATTTAATGTCTGCTTTCTGCAGGGGCACAGAAAATGGCCATCTCAAGAATGAGGTTTATATAGGCCAAGGCCAGTGCTGTGAAAGCATGATGCGTTCCCAGAGAAAATAGCAATTGTAGTGCTCTTGAACAAGTCCCTTTGGTCTAAGGTTTGGAGTAACCTCCCACAGACCCAAGGGCGAGGTTACTGTGATGCCTTAGGTTCTAGCTTTTATATTCCTCAAATCCTGTACTGCCTACTTGTAACTCCGAAGTTTCTTGTAGCCTGTTAACTTCCGTTCTCTCATGTCAGCTAGATATAACAAAGCCTCTCTGAGCTTGTTATTCAAGGACACTTAGATTGTCCTAGGCCCAAAAGGTGTAAACTGGGGCCTCTAGAGAGGTGGAGAAGTTGAAGAAATTACATCATTAGCTGAAGTTTTAATTGGCGAATTTATGCTGGTATGCAGATGAACCAAACCTATAAAAGTGTGAAGAACTCGTGACTCGTCGTCCATCTTGGGGTCCATCTTGGATGTAGCCTTTGGCTCCCCAGGGTGTACTTTTGAAGGCCTTTCAAATAAATATCTCCCTTTATTCCCTTATTCCTGTCTAGTCTCTGTTTCTAGGTAGCCACTCAAGGCATCAACTCTCATAAAAAGCCCTACTTCCTGATAGGAAGCAGGTAGTTAACAACCAAGGTCCCAGCTGGGCAAAGCACATAAGCACATGATTAACTGCTTGAAGTTAAATACGTGCCCAACTAGTTCACTGAACTGGAGCCAAAGGATAGAAAAGGTGATAGCAAAGGGAACATTCAGCTGAAAATGCGGTAAACAAAAAAAAGAAGCATGTTACTGGAAACATGACAATCCTTACAAATTCTTGTACTCCGATATAGTCCTTCTTTTGTCCCTGCTTGCAGCCTAGCACATCCATGGTGTGTTGGAGCAATTCACTCTAGAGGGGTCTCTGTTTCAGTGGAAATAGTTTTAGAAGTGTAACTTATTCTGATTGCGAGTAGTTATTGCTGGTAGTAATTGTGTAGCTTTCTGGCAGAGAAAGTGAGTATTATCTAAAAGCGAGTAGCAAACAGCAGTGGAAGACCTACAATAAATGCTGCTGTTTACTACCTATGAACAAATACAGCTCGCTCCAGATTGTGCATCCTTCTGCTTGAGCAGACCCCAGAACTCAGAGCACCACAAAGCAATGTGCACCTGTTATAAATAGCCACTGAAGGCTGTTTGAGAGTCTTCTGAAGGTACTAAATGTTTTTTTGCAAGACTAGATCTTTCATTTGTCCTTCATGGTATGACACAACAGGAAATTCTATTGCTATGACATGTTAACTTGGATATTTTAGTCCTGGCTGTCATTTTGAGCAAAACATACAGTAAAAGCACCAATCAAGTTGAAACAGAATTTATGTCTACTTCAAGGTGTTTCACACTTTCTGCTTTGGGTAAAATGTGCCAAAGGCAGACGGATTTCCCAGTGACATGTTTGTCTGCCTCAGTTCCCTGCAGCCTCAATGGTGTCTGTGAGCAGACCATGGAGCAGTGCAGCAATGCTCCTGCCTCTTGCCTGCAACTTTCATCCCACACTTTCAGTGGCAGTGGTCCTCCATGAGCTTCTAGTTGTTAAGGTGTCTCATGTGTATCCAGACTGTAAGTAAGCAAATTAAATATCTAGAGGAAAGAATGAATATTGTTCCCAATGCACAGCATAAAGTGCAAGAGGGGGTGAAGGAATGGGTAAAGCATGATGGATTATCTCATATCAGATTCCTGTGGGCCTCAGGAGAACATGTAGGTCCCACTCCTCACCACTAAATTTGGTCCTTGATCTTATGTCGAGCAGCCAGCCCATCCATCTGAAAGATTAGCATAATCTGTGTCTGCAGGGAATGGTTGGCTGCTAGCGGTATCTTGTGAAAATGTAGGCACTGTCCTTTGGACCATGTGGTGTGGGATATGAGTTTGATCTTAAATACTGTATTATATCCATAGGGGGTCTATAGCGGCATAAGATTGTGATGGCTAGCACACCCAAATTGCTGTACAGCAAGGGCAGGATCTGTGCAAATCCACAAGCTTTGACAGAGCCACTGGCCAAAGGACATATAACATCTCCAAGGGATGACAAGAGATGCCATTGTGTTTTTATGGGTCAGGGCTGAGTTGTCTGCATTGCTGTTACCTCAGACCAACCAAAACTGTCAAACCCAGAAGATCCTGCTGCCCCAGTGCTTGACATGGACATTGTCCAGCAAGAGCTGAATTGTACATAAGGTGCTCACCAAGAACCTCCTTGTTGTGCCTGAATTCATGTGGAAAGGGAGAACAAAAATCCTTGGGGAATGTCTGTCCTGCTGGTGCTTTCCTGGCACATGACAGGCTGATGGGCATCAGAGCATGCAGGCGTTGAACGAAAGTGGAGATCACCACAAAAGGAAGCCAAAAGATCAGGCGCTGCTCCAGGCACGGCTGCCAATATATAACATATAATCCAGCTGGCATGCAAAGCTTGGTAGCTGCCAAACACATCCCATGGAGAGCTCAGGGTGGTCTCCAGGGCTGGACCACTGAAAGGAAAAAAATGCACTAATGGCAGCAAGATGGCGAAACGTTGCCAAGTCGGGACAAAAGTCATGTGTGTGCCAGTTTCCATGCTTGCGAGGACAGCTCTGTTATGTCTGTGAGAAAGGACCTACCCGTGGGCATGGTCACACACACACAGGCACACGCTCAGCTCAGGCACACACGTCCCAAGGTGCCTCAGACTCGAAGTGCCCTGCGGTGCCACCAGTATCAGATGGTGCTGCTGACTCAGACTGCAGCCTGCGCTGCTGCCAAAGGGGACTTTACTCCCTGCCGTGCATTCCTAAGGCTAGTGCTTGTGCCCCCTCCGGGCAGGCAGGATCCGGGAAAGGTGCAGCTGAAAACTGATCCAGAGGAAAAATAATGACTCATGTTCAGCCTGACTCAGTTTGCCATGGGTCTCTACTTCTGCTGGTGACAGTGCAAGGGAGGCTTTGGACACGTGCAGCAGGGCCAGTCTCGTCCCTTTTGGTGACAGTGTGAAATCAGATCCGTGCACATGAAATCCCAGACTGGTTCATACAGGTCAGACTTAGATCAGCATTCAAGGGTTTGTTCCAAGGAGACTGTTTTTCTGGACTATTCTTTTAGACTGAAATAGAAATAAGCATTAGTCTTGTGGCCCGCCACACCAGCGAGCTCTTTGCCCAGTTTCTGTGCCTTCCAAGAAGACCCAGGATCCTTTCTCTTTGGTTTTTGCTGTCAACATACATTTGTCTTTAGCTCATGTGCTCACCCAAAGCTTGTGACTCGGCAGACTTTAGCACCACAACACGCTGTGCAGCTTTTACTGGTTGCTCCTCTTGTTTTCATGAGGTTTTGCTAATGGCAGCTGGTGTCTGCTCCCATTGAGTCAGAAAAGTTCCCACCACATCTCTGTTTTGCAGTCATGTCTCTCATGCAGTCTTGTAGTAGACAGTCAAAACTGTCAGGACTTGTGCACTCTTGAAAATAGATCTTCCAGAGGTTGTTTTCCTGATGTCTAATCCCTGCATAAGCACCTTGTGGTGGGAGGAGGAGCAGCCCTCTCTGCCTCTCATATAAAAGGCCGCAATTCTTTCTAACGCAACAAGCATGTTCGTGATCTACACGAGGCTCAGACCTGCAAGTATCTCGTGTCTGCTCTGGGCATCCCTGTGGTTAGTGCTTGTATTTGTATTTGTGTATTTTTTCTGCTCTTCAAGCTTTTATATTCTGGTTTTCTTTTTCATTTGTACACTCCTGGTCAAATAATTTTCTCTTTATGCTATACTTTCTTTCTTTCCATTGTGTTTTTGTCTACCAGGGATGTGTCATTTCCTGTTGCTCCCTTCACTGTTTCCATGTGCAGCCCTGCATACTCCTCTCCCTGCATTCCCATTCATTTGCTGCTGCCTTGGCCCTGACTGGTTGCCCGGTCTCTTGAAGTTGCTTTGAACTGCAGCAAAACTTTGTGTGCACTTGGAATGTCAGTACATGCACAGACTTGAGATTGCCAGTAGCGGTCAGTCAGAGGCCAGAGAACTTCCCAGAAATTCAAACCAGCTTGAGCTAATAGTTTTTTGATAATAGATTATGTCAATAAAGAAAATAATATTGGAAATTTACAAGCATGTACATTTACTCTTCTAATATTTTCCATTTGCTTTAAATTTCTCCTACTCTCTTCTAGAAAGACATAAATGTATGAATTAATGATCAGTTCTGGCCCTGCAAATACTAGGAATTAATTTCATGGGATGCACTGACTGCATTATCTGAGCAGAGCACTCTGAGAGTGTATGCACACGTCTACTCATGTGACAGCCATGTGACAGTGTGGTTTCACCAAAGGTGGTAGATGCAAGCCTTGCATTGTATCAGATCAGTTTTCCCCTAAAAAATGGTTGAGTTCTTGAAAATAGAAATACTCTAAATGCAGACATTTGCATTTTCAGGTTTTTTCAGTCTTCATGCTTCCAAAAATAATAATAAAAAAAAGTAATCCCCAAATCTCTGAACCAAAAATACAGCTACAAAAAATGCATTTTAATTTTCTGTGTTCTCCAGTGCCTGCCCAGTGTTCCCCTCTCCTAGATTACCAAGCCTCACGCCAATCTGCTAGACTATCCTTCTTGTAAAAAAGTGATGTGGGAATGAAGGTGGTGAGTGGCACTGGAAATACATACTATGTCTGACTGGAATCCTTGTGTGTGACAGAATAATGAAAACATATATCTGTCCTCAGTGTTCTGATAATTCATTCATTATTTGCATTGTACTCCAAAATTCTCTGGTAGGAGGTAGGGCTCTGTGGTTACCCCTAGCAGCAGTAGCAGGAGGGGTTTTAGCCATGCAAGAGGGACTGGTTTGGTGGCTGAATGCAACGTTGTGCCCGCTGCCGTTGGCCAAAACCTCTAAAGTTCAAAGGTATTTTGTGGGTCGTGTTACTTTGGCCACTTCTCCCCATATAATATTGAAATCTTGTGTGTTTTTTGGAAGAGGCAGCTTCCCTTAATCCATCAGGATTATTTCCATTACAAACAAACCTCTCGCGGTAGATTTGGAGCCTGTGCTGCCTTGTGCCTGTTGGCTCTGACAGCGATTCCCCGTGTCAGGGTGGGGGTGCAAAGTGAGCACCAACACTCCAGCATAGTGGCAGCTGCCCTGGAAGCTGCTCAGATCTCACGGATCTCGCATCCTGTGCCACATTGGTGCCAGCCCCATCAAAGCATGAGCTAATGCAGGGGTAGAGTGATGGAGCACTGCTGGATGGGGACCCCAGCTCTGGCAGCCACCAAAGAAGGCACAAGGGAGGAATGAAGGTGGTGGAGGGAGGCAGTGGGGAGTGAGGGGGAGCTCCACAAGGAAAGGCCCCAGGAAGATAAAAAGGCATAGAATGGGATGCTGGAGGGCAGCTGAGCTGAGTGGTGGAGAGCTGGGGGACACGGTAAGGAAGACGGTAGGAAGGGGAAAAGATGGTTACATGAGAAAACATGGAAAGGAGGACAGAAGAGTGGAAATAAAGAAAGAGGATGATTTCAGACACCCAGAAGGGAAATTAGGTGCTGGGAAAGGTAAGGAACTGTCCGGGGCGACAGAGGGACCTGGGGAGCAGACCAGCAGTAGGGACAGCATGAGGACTGACAGGAAAGTTGTAGGCAAAAGAGAAAAGGTAGCGGGGAGAAGGTGAAGGGAGGCTGGACTTTGCGTAAGAAGAATTAGAAGAAGAAAAAAGGAAAGAAAACATGCAGGACATTAGAGAATAGAGATAAAGAAAGAAAGAAAGCGAAGAGGCAAGGAGCTGCCCAGGACTTTTAGAAACTTCAGTTCATGCATATCTGTTCCAGCCCAGATTTTGAGGGTAACTTTCAGGATGGGCTCAGGAATCTGTGTTAAACAAACTCTGATTTTTGGAAACTTCCTTTCAATAGTAATGAAGCAGAATGCTTGAAAACTGGCACATTTCCTATTACACAGAGATGGAAGGAAAGAAAAAGAATAGACTTGTCCATAAAGGCAGTAATTACAACCACATGCTCTTACAGCAGAACTATTTTTAAAGGATCATTCTAGTATTTTTTGTTTATTAACAGTCTCTGGGGAGGATAAGTGTAGTAAGTGTAATAAGGAATTAACCAAGCTGTGTTTGCAGTACTGCCTGCTGATGGATAGAGCAGTGCTTGGATGCTGTACATACACGCCTGTGCTGTACATCACTGGGTAGCAGGTAGGGAGCCAAGATGCAGTTTCTCCAGTGGATTTAACCAGCCTGGTATTGCAGTGCTGCTGGATGGGCTGCACTCCCAGAGTGGGAGCTGAGGGGAGGAGGAGACTCTCTCCTGGCACGGAACCAATGTCTCCCCACCCTGCCTGGGTGACCAGAGGCCCCTGCCGGGCATGGGCCAGCTGGAAAGGAGCTGGTTTCCAGCCACTTCCAACTGGCTTGGCTTATCCTGCCTCACAGGCTGAACCAAGGCAAGGGAATTCAGCCCCTAAAGCAGCCAATTCTGCGTCCACCAATACTGCCAAATTCACGGAGCAGAGACGTTATTGCATGCAAGCAGTGCCGTGAGAGTAAGGTTGAAATCGGGGGGGGGGAAGTTTTTCCATCAGGTGCATTGCTGTCATGAGCTTTACCTGACAGTGTGATGCTGCTTTTAATCTCTCATGTGCTCCTTAAGCCGTGTTTGAATTCCAGCTATTCAGTTCACAGCTTGTCCCATTCCTCACACAGGGAAGGAAAGGCTGCACACAAAAAAGAGATGCACGTGGCAATGCTGGTGGGTTTTTTTGGCCCATTCCTTCAGCTGCTGTCCCTGCAGGCTCTCAGATGAAGCCCAGAGGGGAAAAGGCGGGGGGCAGGAGGGCGCAGCCATGGCTGCAGTGCAGAGGCAAGTCGGCCTGAGGGACTGTAGGGGCTCTGCCTCTGGCATCAGTCCGTGCCACGTGTGCTTCCACCCCGTACCCTGCAACCCGCCCTCCCCGTGCCCCCACCCCATCACTGGGAGGACGCCTGCAAAGGCGAGACAAGGTGTACCAAGGAGAGACAGCGAGTGTGGCTGATCACAGGCTGGACAAACCCTTCCCTGTCTGGTACTGCCGCCTGTATGGAAAGCCACGGGCCAGCTGTGCCAGTGCCTTTCTGCAACTGCCCATGGGGATGCACATCCCTAACAAAAGCTGCTGTGTTTTAGCACCCCAGAGCAGAGGCTGCTGCTGAACGAGTTCAGCAGATGGCACAACCTGACACCACACGCTGGAGCTCTCCTCCTAAGGAATTTCTCTGTGCTAAAGTGTATTTAAAGCTTTAAAAAGCATTAGCAAATACAGCAGCTAAGTATTCTCTCCCTGCATTTTAAATATCTTGTTTACTGCGTGTGACATTGAAAAGCCACGATTTGATGTCGTGTTCAAAGAGGTGTATATGACAGTGTGCAGCGAGGGTGTGGTCGCCCTGCAGACATACTAGAGAGGTAGTGAAAACCTGCCTATGGTGCTGCATGGGGAGGCATTTGCCCACAGCAGTTACTCCTTTAAAGATGGCAGGAAAGTAAAATTCTGTAAAAATCAGACGACTTAACCAGCAAGCTCTTTTGGATATCCAGCAGGAAGAAATGGCATTTGTTCCATGAAGACGTAATGAAAATCACTTAACAACATTAAAACAGAGCATGGATCTAATGAGCTCTATGGAACAAGAAAAAATGATGCTCTGGCATCTCATCAAATGGAGATGTAGTGACTGAAACAGACTGTCAACAACCCTGTGTATGACCAGGCTGTATCTTTGCCATGGCCCATGTCCTGACAGTCTGTTCATGCACATGATTGTTAGGACCTTGTTTTTCAGAGATGCTGATAACAAGCAATTCCTGCTCATGTCAGGAATGTTTCTGGATGCAGAAAGATTTTAAAAATTAAAAATCAGGTCAAATGCAGTTTTCTGTTTCGCTGTTTCCATTTCAGTATCTCAAGAACACCACGTTGGTATAGTGTGGACAGCATGAACCCCCTCCCTGCTTCCCTGCTCTGTGCTAACAAGTTGCTACTCGTTACTATAGTTATACTGATTATTTTTAATAGACTAGGGAATTGCCATGGAAACTGCCAGTCCATTTCTTCTCTTTCTGCATCCCAGTATCTCCAATTAGCTCATAAATGTAGTCTGAACTAGGTGTCTCCCATGGCAGCACCTGGGATCAGCTGTGTGCATCATTCTTGAGGGGTACACAGAAGGAAAAGCAAGCTAAGGTAAGTGAGAAAAAAAAGTCTCCTTCTACTGTGGGAAATGCCTGGTGCTCTGAACACAAAGTAAGTTGGAAAGCATTGGGCTAGCTCAGCTTCTCTTCAGCAAGGAGTGCCTGTGAGTTTACATGCTTGTGGCTTTGCCAGTGTGCTATAGAGCTGTCATTGTTTCTCTTATTAGCTTAATAGCTTGTATGAGCTATATGGCCATATATAGGTGACATGGACCTTAGCTGTACTTTCTGTGGACTTCTGCTTCTTGGTTAATGCATGACTATCTGCTAAGCCAGGAACTCCCTGGGAAGTACAAGCATAAGTGAATGACACAAAAACTATTTGCACATGGAACCGCCCGGGAAATTCCTAGATGCTCTGAGGTTTAATAAAAGAAAAATTCTATTTGTATGGCACAAGGCCTGAAACAGAGGACAGCTTCCCTGTTCAGGCTAGTTTAATACCAGGAAAAGCCATCTGCATTCTGCAGTAGCCCATAAAATGATAGGAAATAGAGATGGAAGAAGCTTCAGGAAGAATCTCAAATATCAAGGCAAGATCAGCCAGACTTTAACTGCCTCAGAGAGCTCCCTTCCCATGCTTTGTTATCACTGATATTGGCAGACTTTTCTCGAAAAGCTAAACAGGACATCTGACATTGCACTTCTTTTAAAACACTTCCTTCTTGTCTTACCTGTTATTGCCATAGAGAATTGTTTTTCCCTTTCTCCCCACAGCTTTTGCCTTCATGTCTACCTGGCCTTTGCACCAAAGATCCTACCCAGGGCAGTCCTGTCCATGTTGGTTATGCAGAAAATGATGGTCAGAAGGGTCCCTGCTGTAGAAAGGTCCTGCACAAACTTCAGACAAGACCTTTGTTCAGATGTATTTACTGCAATTACACCATCAGTGCTGTCAGAGAACAAGCAGAGCCAGAAGGACATAAAAAACTGCTGGCTCAGGATATTCTCTGTGCAAGCACACACACCCTCGCACACTGCAGAGCCTCTACCAAGTCAATCCATATTTTTGCTGGCTTTTGGATTCTTTGCATAAAAATTGCAAAGTAATTTTGAAGGTCAGGGAAATGGGGAGAAAGCACACAGGACCAGGTAAAGTGGTGACTTTTTCTCTTGGATTATTATAGAAGGGTGATCTGCAGTATTTTCACTGTGGTAAGTGTATCAGAACATCTGAAACACATGGGAATAGCTGAAAAATTAATTCGGTCTCAGCCAGTCCAGCTTGCAACACACATATTCTTTCCTACTGTCAAAATGTGATTAGATGCTTTATTTTATCTGTGAGAAAGGGCTGAGTGGGCATCTTGAATGGATTAATTCCCTTCTCACATAAGCTTAAAAAATTGCCCACAGAGCTAATCTTAATGAAAATTTTCTCACGGTAACAACTCTTTCCCCTAAATTCTATCTTTTTTTTTTTTTTTTTTTAAATTCTAAAAATCCATCTTTACAATAAATCAGAGCTGTGGGGTTGTGCAATTTTGGTTTTCCTTTTAATTACAAAAGCAGTGCCCCAGGGTTGGCAAAGACTTTTATGCCCTCACCTCCATGAACCAGTACAGCACTGCTTTGAGCAGTGCCATCGGATTCAATGTCCTCATCTTTTTTATTTATTTCTTAATTATAGAGGGAGCAACAGCTAAATAAAATTTCAGATGTTGCATAGTCGGTGAAAGCGTTTCCATCGCTTTCTGCCTTACATTGCTTTTCTTCATCACCCATTCTCACCCCTACACCGGCCTTGCCAGATAGGGATGTGGGAAAGGGTGCAGCCCACCAGTGGAGAGAGGCAAGAAGAGAAGGAAGGAGCTGGTGTGTTTACATGGATAAGGCTGCAGAAAACATTTAAGACTAGGAAAATTTGGGATTCTAGTACTGGATCAAAAGCTCTCCAGCTCCTTGAAACCAATCTGACAGTAATAAATTCTCCATTTCACATTTATTCAAAGGACATTGAGAGGTTCAGCTTTTATCAGCTGTTTTAACTTCACACCACATCAGGTACTGCCTATTCTCCCTCATATGAAGCTCATGTGAAAGCTTCAGGCTGCCAGAAACCACTGCTATGGGCTTGGGCTGATTTGTCAGGAATGTGATTGTTTGATCTCATTTGTCCTCTTTGGACAGGTTGTCCTCAGGTCTGGTACTAATTATCATGAAACCACTGTCTTGAGAGAAGGCACATGCTGTGACTGGAGAGTAAAAGCACAAGATCATTGAAAGGGAGAATGAGAGAATGAAAAAAAAAAGGACAGAGGAGGTAAAGATGCTGAACACTCGCAGGGAATAAATAAAGCAGAGGACCACTAAATTGCAGATAAAATTCTTTGGGGATAAGTAGCCAAAACAGGCGTGGTGAGGGGAAAGGATAAACCCTGATACTTGGATGAACCCTTAAGCTAAAGTACTTCCTACACAAGGATGACTTAAAAAGAGGCAGCATATGAGGTGGGTAAACGCTACTCATCCCATTTTACGGGTGAGGAGGTGAAGATTGGCATAGGTGGGTGGTGGGGTTGTCCAGCACCCTGCAGGAAACCCTGGAAAATTTTAGGCAGCTCTCTCAAGCCCTTGCAGGTGTCCCCTTTCCAGATGGAAGATGAGGAGCCATGGTGACCAGTTTCTGCTTCCTGCAAGAAGATGTCCAGCTTGCTGGGATGGCCAGAGGTGGCACAGCTGAGGGGAAAGGGTTGAGGAACCAAAGAATCAACATTTCTGTCTCTCTCATGAGCACGACTTCTGGCAAGTCTTCCCAGCTTTCAATATATGCTAGCAAAGACAAAATCTGTGTCAAAGGGTAAACAGCTTCATGGGTAAACAAGCCATGAACTTTCCAAGATATGATAACCTCATCCAAAATGTGTTCTGGCAGTGGTCTTCTGTCTTTCTTCACATACTTCTGCTCCTGAGGACCTCCTATGGCAGAATGAGAAACAGCAGTGAAAACAAGCTCTTCAATCTCCAAGTACATCACATTGTTCCTTAAAGGACTTGTTGCCCCATAGCAACACTTGGCTTAAATTCACATGAAACTACTTTTCAGTTTAGCACATCTCTGTCAGTGTTTTCTGTCTGAATTTTGTAGGCAGGACTCAGAAGCTGAGATCCCAGTGTGGCATGGGCTAAGGGGAAAAAGAACAGCTGAGCACACCAATAAATTAAAAATAGACATGGTAGCTATGCTGAAAGGGACAAGGCTCTGCACCCATGCCGTCTGGTTCAGCATTCCCCTCAGATCAGAAAACTGGGAGCAGGAGGGAGGGATTCACTCTTCCTATATGGTTTCACTCATATCCTGCTGGGGACAGATCCCATTTCTTTAACAATGCCCATCTGGCTAAAGAGGAGCCAGAACAGTAAATATTGATGTGTACAGAGATAATAAAGCCCTGCTCATTTTTGTTTTCTTAAAGTATTATGCAGAAGCAATAGTAAGTGGGTCTCTTGTCTCTTTTAGATATCTTCAGGGAAATGTGAGTGTTTCCTGGTTTTTTGTTTTAATTGGGTGAAGATGAAAAAAAAAGATGGAATTATTAGTCTGGAACTCAGCATGCTTGAAACAGAGCATTTCTGGGCTAGGATGTTCTTGAGAGAGTTCTTCTGGATACTTAGGAGTTTTTCATGGCATTCATCTGGAATTTGCCTTTCCTCCTTTAATCTTATCCCCTTTGGGGAGATTTTCACAGAACAATTCCTATAGGAGAGCTAAAGTAATTCCTTTCTTCTTCTTTTATGTAAGTGGCAGAACATTTAACTGTTTGATTGCTATTGATATCCTTGCCTTGGGAATTAGGCACCTAAATATTTTTGAGATTTGAGCCAAACCTCTGTGAAAAGATCTCCTTTTTGCACTTAGAAAATTTCTGGTCAGTCTCTCCACATCTAAGTGCCATAATCTGCCTTGAATCTGAGTGTTCTCAGTCATACACCCCATATTCCTTTGTCAAGCTTGCAAGGACAAAATCTACCCCTCACTGTTAAAGCTGTAGGCTGTACATCCTGATCTTCCTCTGTTTCCATCCAGGTGATGGGGTGAGAGCCGTGCCATGTCCTGGCAGCTCAGGCAGGATGTGAAATGGGGATACGTGGGGATGTTCATCAGAGGAAGAAATTTGCTCAGGTGTAAGTTAGGTCAAACAGAAGGCTAAGAAATGCAACCCCCAAAGCAAACAAAATGCAGCTGGATGCAATTACTGGATGCAGCTCTGTCCATTCTCTGGCTGCCTTGTGTTCTTGCACCACTAGTAGTCACTAATGGAGCTTCTTGACATGAGAAAAAGAAACCAGTTACTTCAGCCCTACCTTGACTGGCTTTAAAGCATGTGCTTCCTTGCACTGTTTCTACAGAATGGATTTTGAGAGATACTTTGGCTTTGACAGCCTTTTTTGAAAGGCTCAGCTGACCTTTCATGAGAGTTAAGACAGAAGTGAGCTTCCTGCATCATTTCCCACTCACTCCTTGACAGCTCCATATAAATAATAATACTTACAACAATGTAAATGGCAGCTGACATTTACATTGCCTGAATAAAATGACCTCAAAGGAGAGAGGCTTTCTGACATACAAAGTTTATAAAAGGATAGTGAAGTTGTGTGTTCTGCAAAATAACCCAGTGAAGGGAGAATAGCTCAAGTGGAGTTTGACAGTTTTACTGTGTACTTGTGCTGCATCACAACCCAAATTACTCTCTTCTGCCTTGAATGTCTGGATCAGTTTCCTCGCTAGCATTTCCATTACAGCCAGCAGTCAGGAAAAGAGGAGCAGGCGGAAACAGGCTCTGAACTTGCTCCATCTCCTGGTTGCTGGGTTTTACTATCTGCCTGTGAAATCCAGCTTCAGCTCTGAGCTTTCATTAACTTACTACCCTGTGAAAGTCTTCTTTAAAATGGTGATATCATACTCTGGGCGCTCCCATCAAACCAGACCCCTCTAGCACTGCCAAACCTAAAGCAATGCTGAGGCAATATTTGAGGACACAAGCAGGTATCAGAGTGCACGATGGCCTGGATTTCTAGAGAATGCCAGCTGCACTTGCAATCATGTTGCCTACATGATGAAAGACTATGGTCTCCTTCTGCACCTGCGATTTCCTAGTGCTTACATTTCAGCCTTTTTGGGTCCATCATCTCTGTCAGCCCTTTAGTATATATAATAAAGACTTATACTCTTAAGCATTACTGTTGCTATTGCAAGACATTAAGGTAACAGGGAGGAAGAACCCTGACAGGATTGTTTAGTAACACACTGAGGATAATGCAGTTTATAGCCTACCTCCCTTTTTTTTTTAATCTTTTGCCTTTCTCCACGTCTCTGCTCCTCAGCCATTAAAACGGAGAACCTGTTTAGATTTGACAAATTGCATTTGTGATTTTCACATGTAACTTTTTTTTTATTGAATCCATGTGTGCAAATAAAATCTACAAGAAACTTACTCTTGTAAAAAGCTTGTGCAGCCTTCTGCCATGCAGAAGTCCCTGACTCACTCAGTACATGCTGCCTACCTAAGCTATTTCACCAGCCATAGGGAAAAAGACATATGGACGAAAAAAGACTGGTAGATCCATGAGTTAGTCTCTCACTGGGCACAGAGGAACTAAGGGTCTCTAAACATATGACCACAATTTCCTATATCATGGTGTTTCCAGAGAACAATTTTGGGGCACCGTTGGAAAACATAGGCATTTATGTGACTGAATACTTAGCTTGGGATCGGCTTTTTGAATAATGGTTGCTAATACTCCTGCTTACAGGGCTAATTTGTTGTTTTGGTGATTTAGAGGAATTATTAGATCTTCAAATCTGGCTTCCTGTAAAACAACAGGCCATTACACCTCATCCACTTCCTGCACTGAGTGCAGTAATTCATTTCTGATGCAAAAGGAATGTGTTTAGCTCAGGCTTCTGGAAGAAACTAAAGACCACAGCGATGGAGAATCTGTCTTACCATTCAGCGTATTCTGGATTGCTGGATTTATATAAGTGTATGCACATCACACACACATGCCCATACACAAAGGCAGGTTATAGGTATATATCTGATTTCTCACATTAATTAGTTTGGCTTCATTTTCCAGCCACTGTTACAGTAGCACTATATCTACACAATTAGAGATATTTCAAACCTTATGTATTTTCTTATGAAGTGGCACCGTGAAACCATGCCAACCTTTTTGTCATGATTGCACTCTTCAGGTCATTTTGTTTGTTTGCTTGTTTGTTTGTTTGTTCCCTAGCATAGTGCTTAGCTTGTATCTCTTCTTCCTTAATGAGGGACTTTGCAGGTTTGTGTTGAAACTATTTTCAGTGAATAGTTCTGGTTTACCAAGACGTCAAGATCATCATGGTTACCAGTCTTAGCCTGATCTTCTATATTTCTTTCATCTTGTCTCATCACAAGCAGTGAGGCCAGCAGGTTGAGGGACGTGATTCTCTCCCTCCACTCTACTCTTGTGAGACTCTACCTGGAGTACTGCGTGCAGTTCTGGGGCCCCCAACATAAGAAGGAGGCGGACCTGTTGGAACAAGCCCAGAAGAGGGCCACAAAGATAATCAGAGGGCTGGAGCAGTTTGGGTTATTCAGCCTGGAGAAGAGAAGGCTCCAGGGAGACCTTATAGTAGCCTTCCAGTACCTAAAGGGGGCCTACAAGAGAGATGGAGAGAGACTATTTACAAGGACTATCCCCTAGTGATAGGACAAGGGGGAATGGCTTCAAACTGAGACTAGAGTTAGATTAGATATTAGGAAGAAATTCTTTACTTTGAGAGTGGTGAGGCACTGGCACAGGTTGCCCAGAGAAGTTGTGGATGCCCTATCCTTGGAGGTGTTCAATGTCAGGTTGGATGGGGCTTGGAGCAACCTCATCTAGCGGGTGGCATCCCTGACCATGGTAGGGGGATTGGAACTAGATGATCCTTAAGGTCCCTTCCAACCCAAACCACTCCGCCATTCTATGTGACACATAGGGACCTGGTTTTGTGGTGGACTAGGCAGCTCTGGGTTAACAGTTGGACTTGATAAACTTAGAGGCCATTTCTGACCTAATGAATCCATGATTCTAAGATTCTGTATGTGCAAGCTACTTTTATTAACTAAACTCTTCAGTGGGTGAAATCAGGGCTGTCTTACACTAAATATTTTTCATGACTTTTCATGATAGAAGGCCACTGATCTTTTGTTGCTTATTTTTTACTATGACTCCTGGAGGAAAGCCGTCAAGATCCAGTCTGTAATGCATATGTGGATGTTTTAAAATCCTACTTGAACCTTTTTAAGAAAAAACAATATTTTATTATTTTCTGGAACATTTAGTGCATATATTGATCAAAAAATTGTTGTGCTTTGTTTACAGAGCACTGGTTGAAGCTTAAAAATAGTCCTTTTAATTAGTTTCCTAAATTGAATTCAGTTATAGTAACATATTCCAAAGCAAGGTCACTAAATCCAAATCCACAGCATCAGAAAAATGTATTTGTGGGCAAGTGCTGCTTATTACTGCAGCTTGTGACAAGGATTAGCTTTATAAGAAAGGTGCAGCCTAAGGAAACTGAGAAGAAAAAATCCTCTTCCATTTTTAATAGCTTTACCATGCAAATCAATGCACTTAACTTACACTTACCCTTTAATACAGATAATGAAGTACCTAAATTCAGCACTGTAGGTGAAAACATGTAATCCTTTGGTTGCACCACCATTACAAGATGATAAAACTTGTGAAACATTGCATTTTAATTCATTATAACACTTGCACTGCTGGGAAGTCATGGCTCAAATTCGCAGTTGTAGGTTCTTTGAATAAATGCTAGATAGAGGGAAATTCCAGGAATATTTCAGGAAATTCCAGGAATATTCCTTAAGAAACTATTCTGGTTTTACATTTCTTAAAAGAAGAATGTTAAAGTGAGATTTAACTGTAACTTCCCTTGTCTTCTTTCCTGTTGACACAATTATTTACTCACAGTGTGTGAATAACTACTAGCAACCAAACTGCTCTGCGAATTTGATTTTTATTTGCTGCAGTACAGGCGAGTTTCTACTACTGTGTTTCTTTGCTAAAATCACCCATGTGCTGGCATTATTAGAGCTGGGCATAGAAGCCATTCCCCCTCACACTGCTTCTTGCTGTGCTTGCTCTCTGGAACGACATGATTGTTTCTGATGGCTGGCTGGCTCCAACTTAGTCTTAAAAATCCCACTAAAATTTTGATTATTTTTTTTTTTTTGTGAGACAAATGACATAAATCGGAATGAGGAACTCCAGAAACTATGAAATAATTTCTTTTCCACTCCAACAGGCTGTATATGGGACATTTTTCCAACAGTAAATAGAGTTCTGTCAGATTGATTGCTTGGATGCACAGTCTGTCTTTAATTTCCTGTCTTCACCATCACACAGGTTGATTGCAACATCCATATGGAATAAACAGCAGAACTGGAGATCCAGATCCCTAACGTGCCTTCTACTGATAAGGCAATTCTTTGTGTTTAAAGGGGACTTAGAGCATCTTTAATGCCTGCGTGGAGGCAAGACACTTAACCAGAAGACTTTCTTGAAAGATAAAGAGGAAGCAGATCCAGACTGGAAGATGGAGAAGCCAAATCCTGTAATGTTCCATCCGTTCTGGTTAGTGAGATACTTTCTTGGTTAGATAAGTAAGTGTTTTACTTGATTGACACCCTAAGGCTAGTCTGGTTCATGCCAGAGGTTGGTTTGTCTTCTGCATACTTCAGCATGATGCTTTGGTAAGAGGAAGTGCTCCTTGGCAAACCAGAAGACAGCTTCTGAAATAGAGACTGAACTTCTGTTCAAAAGAAGAAGAAAGTCTCATCTGCTAATTTTCTAAGTGCAAAAACTAGGCTAAATTCTCATTTAGCAATTTATTTTAAGGGCTCATGAGAAAGTGTGTCTACTAGCTTGGAAAGTTATGCTCCATCCAATCCGACTTTCCACACTGTTACTGAGGGTGAAGTCTGTTTTCTGGAATGTTCCTGTAAGAAAAAATATTTCTTCCTTGAAAAATGAAGCTTCCAGGACCAGAGGAACAGCTGGACTTCATTGATTTTTAACTTATGACAAACACCCTTCGTTATGTTTTGCAGTATGAAGTCAGCTTTCATTACTTCCTGAGGAGAGAAAATGTTATGTTTGTCTTCCTGATCGGGCTGCAACAGTTTATTCATTTCCTAGGAATGCTGGTTTAGTGCTTCTCTTTTTTTCAAACCACTCAGGCAAAAGTTTCGGAACATCCAAGGTTATTTTAAAGCAATTTGCACTCTGTATTTCATTATGCTGTCTCCCTGAACTACTCAGATATCCAAGAGCATCCAAATGACACTGTCATGGAAGCATGTCTTCATTCTGTCAACCCGCAAGCACAACAGTGCTCACATACCCATACATGCATTACTCACACTTATGGCTTTGTGGTTGTAAAGTCGAAGTGCTAATCTGAAGCAGGTTGTTTTGGCCTCTGCTTCTTTTCTGTAAAAAGCCAGCACCACATTGTGATAAAGATATGCTCTGGAGCACAATGTTAGCACAAGGCACAGCTCTGCTGGCGAAGCAAGTGCTGCTGTCTTGAAATGAACCTGAAGTGGGTGACTGGGATTTCCATTTCCCACCAAAGTGGTTAGATGCCATTAGAGTGATGAAGGAAAAAAGGTTTTCAAACAAGAATTAAACCCAGTGAACCTGCAGGCACTTCAATTAGCTGTGCTGCCATGGCACAGCTAATATGCCAGCTTACTGTGGCTGGTTTCAGTGGTTTATTATTAAAGCCAGAGGAAGTACTGTCAGGTGTAGAGCTGGGCAGTCTGTTAAACCTACTGCTGAACAGATTAATGGAAAGCTTAACAAAAAAGAGTTTGCTTAAGAGCCCTTTTGAAAGGCATCGTTTTGGCAAGGGCCAGATTTTTTTTTTTTTTGACCAATACAGTGCAAAACTTCAGTATGCCTCCTCTAGATACAAAACTAGAGTTGTTTGACTGAGTTTGCCTTGGATTTTAGGGACTACTTTCACCCTATCCCTTCTCCTCTTTCCTTCCCTGCCTCTCCCAACACAGGTTTTGGAGAGCCATCTCAATCTTAATTCGACTGAACAAACTAAATGTTTTAAGTAAATGCTGCCCTGTAAATAACCCAATTCTTCCACCTTGTGGCATTTCTAGCAAGAATCACAATTTGAGATGTTTATGGTAAGTATTTCACAAAGCTGACAGGCACAGGCCCTTGTGTTGCATTTGTAGCTACAGGCAGGGAGAGAGAGGAGGACAGCAGAGGAATGAAGCAGCCTTTGAAGATTACTTGTGTCACTTTTGACATGAGTTCAGGGCACAGCAGTGCTGCACCTCCAGGTACGGTGGTGCCTGGCGTACACCAGCTGCCCTGCAGTGCATGGCCTGGCGGACAGTGTCTGGCTCTGCTGAGAGGTTATTCTGTTTCCAAGAGACTCGTGCTCTGCCAGTGACACCATTTAACTCCATGCTACCCCAGTGATCGCTGGAGTCAGCTGAGGGGGCATGTCCCTGCAGAGAAGAGTCACTCCTCAGCAGTGCCTGATAAACAACCTGCTCTTCTCACCCTTGTCCCTCGACATTCATTTAAACAGAATCCACCGAGGACTTCTGGCATTTGATGTGCTGTCAATGCAATGAAGATTTGGTTCCTCACAGGACATCATTCATTCCTGTGACTTGGAGCAGCAATGGCAGAGGATGAAGCTTTCAATGTGCCATTGCAGAGCAGAGAGCTAGTTTCGGGAAACTGCAAGTGAATTTCAGGATATAATACTATGTCATTCATTTTATGAAGTTATCAAAATATTACTTAGGGAAGGGTTTTGCTTGCCACTGCTCTTCCTGTAGGGACTTGGAGCAATAAATCTGTATAGCAAATAGCTCTGCTTCTCCACATTTATCCTCATTGTTTAATGCCAGATCCCTGCCTCAATACACATTTGAGCTTTTTTAGGTTTGTAATGAAAAAGAAACCAGACTTCCTGGAAAGAAGGGAGGGAATGCTCTTGGTTCATGTCACAGAAATTCCTGTTTGAAGCTCTGATTCTTCAGCCCCAGCACATCTTTGAGCCTCGTGAGCTGCGGTAAGCTTCTCTTGGAGACCTCATTGTATCAGTGTGTAGCTGTCAGAGGAACTACCAGGTGTTACAAATGGGGCAGCAAGTAATTTAACAGCAGAAATGTACTCCTGCCATTATAGTCTTTGCAACACCTTTAACTGAGGCAGACCTGAGTAGCATCTGCACATTTTTCTTTCACTTCATACTGCAGAGAAGATAGGGGGCACACATTTCCACTACAATTTTTCCTCCTTGGAAAATCAGAGCCTAAGTCTACTTTCGACATGAAAAATAAAAAAAACCACACACACACACACACACACTTTTCAGTCTGTTTCAAAAGCCTGTCCTGGAGAGACCCTACAAATTCATGCTGCAGTAAACCAGCACTTTTATTTTTCATTCTGAGTCTTGAAATAGCAACAACCTCCTATTTAATTTCCCTGGTAACTGTATGGAAGAGAGTAGAGTATTCTCTGGCATAGATCTGCAGAGCATAACTGAATTACATGATGACCAATTTCAAAATATCATCTGTCTTTGCCCCTGCAGGATTTTTTTTCCTTAATTCTTCCCAAAACCCTGCCCATAATCAACTATTTTTACACTATCCTATCTGTTCCCACTCAGGTTCTCATGTCTTTGATTACCACTTTGGTCAGATCCATCAGTCTGCTGTTTTGCAGCACCAGAGATACCCAGTGTCCATAACCCTAAAATGCATTTTGTAGTTGCTGTGTGTTGGTGGAAGTCTCAGGTCATTAACTGAATACAGCTGAGGACACAGAGGAACCAGGAACTGGCCCCAGAATTGCAGCTTGGAAAATCTCAGCTTGAAATGACAGATGCATGTGTTCTGCAAAAAAAGGTTAGAAAAATTTTTTTTTTGGTCACCTTCTCTGATCAAATCACTTAGGCATAATGAGGAGGTGGGTCACGAAGGGAAAAGCCAATGCTGGGCTGAGGTAGTGAAGTTCAGGGTGGTGGAAGCAGTTGCTCAAACCATGGTCATTTTGCAGATCCTTCATAAAAGTCAACTTTGTCAGGTTTACACTGCACCAGTTTCCCTGTGCTATTGATCAAAGTTGGTCACCTCATCTATATATTACCTTGGAGAAGCAGTTCATGGCCAGCAGACAGCTGATTCCTTCCCACAACTGGACTGGGAAACAGCATCCTGCGAGACAGCTGAAAACACATTTCATGGAACATGTGTTGGAATATCATATCTCCAGTAAGATGGACACATATCTGCTTCTATCTGATGACTGTGTCCAGGCCTTTTCATAATTACGGTGCTACAGCTTCTGTTGCCTGTCTGTGATGGTGTGAGTGGAGGCAGGCCAGCTGTGGGGGTGATACCGGATTATTGGACTACAGAGATACAGCTGGCAGGTCCTGTTCTGGCAGCTACAGCTGTGCAGACTTTGTAAGGCAGTCACAGTTTGCAGTTTGGGACACCATTGACTGAAGTGTAGGATATACCATCACACATTCCTTGCCCACAGTGGTATGCTTTAAAATGCTTGGTTTTATCCTTCTGTAACAACATACTCAAGAAGGCACTTGGTACTGGCCACTGATTTATAAACTCTGAGCCCAGGACAGAGTGAACTACCTCATCTGACCACGTGAAAAAAACAGAGCATTGCATTTCACCCACTTATCCCTACACTCAGTGTAGTTATTTGAGAACTTGATTGGAAGATGTTTGAGTTGAATGTACGTGAAGAGATAAAAATCCCACTGGTTCTCTTGGCATTTATTCCCATGGTTAATTCCCCACTCCACCCCTCTGCTTAAAAAACAGGTGTCTATATTCTCACCTAAAAACACGAAGGATTTCTCACATGTTATTAACCGGTTCATATTAGTTCACATCATGACTTTTTCTCTGCTGGCACAAAGGGCCATGTAGGAGCTGGTACCTCCTCCTGGTGCAGGCATGAGCATGACAGAACTGAGCCAAGACAGAGGTGATGCACAAGCCTCAGCCTGGCTTCTGTGTGATTCCCCTGGTGCAGGCAACTGCTGCTGGCATGGGCTGCCTGCCTCGCCTGCTCACCATCACCTGTCCCTAGGGACCTGCCTGACAGTGCAACTGCTCTGGCATCTCTGCTGCAGAAAGGGTGGCCACCCCTCACAGAGAAGTGGGGCAGCAGTAAATGAGGAGCTGAGGTCCCTTCCCATCAAGAAGCCACAACTCCAGAAGTCTCCACTCTGAGGCAAGCCTCCGGTATGAGGCTTCATGCTATTATTCTTGAAGTAAAGCTTGCCCTGGGAATACCAGACCAAACTAAAATGTATATTGATTGATGTGTTGTCTTCCCTGAAGCTATATCACAAACATCAACAGAGTGGCAGCTATAATGTCCTATGTTCCTCTGCCCTGCTGCAAAAATTTGGTTTCCCTACTCATCTGACCCTAAAGGGAATTTGAATTGGCTTACTATTAGGCTTATTAGTAGGAACACTGTATTTCCACTTTGTTTTTCTGAAATATTGCTCAGTTGCTTTGGGATTGCATAGAGCTACTACTAATGACTAATAACATTGTTTAATCTGAAAGAAATGCTGAGATGACCAGAAGCTCCTCCATTACTTCTTTGAAAGCAAAACCCACGATTGTCCCAGACTCAAGTCATGGTAGTCCCAGATAACAGCAGAAGCACCAGAGCTTGCAGCCTCTGTTTCTAGCCCTCGTGAGCTGTGGGTAGTCATGCTGGAAGCTCACACCCAGTCTGCCATGGCTGCAGTGGCTCTTGATGGGAAAGAAATGGCAATTTCACCTCTGTGCTGGGGCAAATGAAGGCTGAGTTACACGGTACATGTTCCTGTGAATCACACTCTTTCTATGACTTTCAAGTTCCTAGGACTAAGAACAGCCCCTCATTGCATTTTCCCCTAGAAAATCAGTGCAGCACCCGAATGTGAGGCTAAAGGATGTGCCTGAACAGTTATTCTGTGTCTACTCTCAGCACCCACCCTCAACTCAAGAGAATCTCAGGCTAAGGTGGTCCTGCTGCTAAAGCTAACATTCTTGTTTTATGCTGAGGCAAGGCTATGTAGAGTAGGTACCTCAAGGTTACCAAAATATGCCAATATTTCAAAGACCATGGTGAGGTCAAACTGGACCAATATAATTTGTCGGCACACACATCTCTCTCTCTCTCTCTCTCTCTCTCTCTCTCTCTAGCTATCTATTTATCTATGTTTCTTCTCCAGCTGGGTCACCACAAAGCATTACCTGCTGGAGAAATTAATCTTGGTTTTCTCATCCAAGCCTCAGTAAATGGATTACGACCTCTGTCATACAGCTATCAGAGACAGGATAACACTTGGGCGTTGATATATGACATAGACAGTGTTTACCTGTCAGCACAAGTCCTGCAGCTGACAGCACAAAAAGCATGGCCACAGCAAGGGATCCTTCTGTTTTGTGCCAAAAGTGTTGACCAGACAATACCATCTTTGCAAACAGATTTGATTGTCTCCAGTCTTGGTGAGACCAAGGAAGCAATCTGTGCGCAACACCTCACCCATCCTCTCCTCCCCTCATCTTTTTTGTTTCTCTCCTGACACTTCCCTTCTGCCTTCACTGTATAAACTTGCCATTGTTATTAATGCCTTGCTCCTTGTTCCTTCCAGCTTTGACTTAATAAGGCAAGAAGAGAGGAGCAGCCCCCATGAAAGAAATAAATATTATTACTACAAGGGAGTGAAAACTACACTGTTCCTGGGTTGTAGGCTACCATATCGTCTTTGTGTTTTTGGGAGAGCCAGAAAAGGCAGCTAAAGTCCTTAAACTACCCATATCACATAAGCTATAATATCCCAGAAAGTGTGCCAAGGAGTCCTGAATATCTTGGGCAGATGAACCTGTTCCAGCCATAAATTTCTTCCCTGAGCTCATCCTGCTTGCAAGGTGACAGGGATGCGTGCAGTCCTTTGATACAGTGCAGGCCTTATGTGTGTAAGCGTGGTGTCAGAGGACAGCTATATTTACCACACATGCTGCCTGTGCAGGAAAAAGTGAAGGCTTTCCCTGATGTGAACCGCTGTGAGCTACGAGTCTCCATGTATCAGACTGAGTGCACCTGGGAAGGGATCTCAGAGCACAGAACAGTGCAAATAAAATGTCAAAAAGACTTTGATATACTGGAGAACAGTGAAAGCAGGAAATTTTTTATATATAAGAAATTTTGTCAGTTTATATTTCCAAACATAAGTCAAATTAATTGTGTGAGATTATCTATTTTGAATTTTTAAAGTTCAGTTTAGTCCTTTAGCACTCTTAAAAATGTGATCCAAATTCTTCAGATCTGAAGAATCCAGATAAAGAAGTACAACGTATGTATGAACATCCCCTTTTTCTCTATGATTTTTATCCTGAAAATTATTCTGTCTGCACATCAGTCACTCCCCTTACAGTTTCTGAATCCTTTGTTTTATGTCAGCCAAGTCTGATAGGGGTCTCCAGGTCTCAAAGGTACTCAGATTCCTGAAAGTTTCAGATAAATTAGCTGAGTGGATTCAAATGAATTCCCCTTCCAGGGAAATTTAAGCAAAATAACTATTACTCCCTCTTTCCAGTAGTGGTCAGCCACTGCACCAGAAGCCAGCCAGCATGTATGTTTGGGTGTGCTGCCTCTGCCTTGGAGTGCCCTATGGGAAATGTTGTGTTGTTACAAAGGAGTTAGATGAGCCACCAGGCAGGCACAAATCCATAGGAAATTACATCTCCTTGCTTTTCTTGCTCACAGGAAAAAAATGTCCAGTCAGTCCCAGTAGCAAGTCTCCTGGGCTTGGGGGGGGTAATGAATGCTGGTCTTGCTTCTAGTCCATCATCCTCTCCCTCCATACAGCCCTAAATATACATTATGATTTAGTAAATAACGGAATTTTTGTGCTGTTTGAACTAGTATTGATTCCACTTCAAAAGCAATATGAGGCACGGTAGTATATCAGGGACCTGAAAAGTCCCAGGTTGCTATGTGTTGGCAGGGCACAGTAGGAAGAGGAATGAGGTCACATGGCAGCTAATAGAGAAAGAATTTTGGAGAATCACTTCTAGTGTTTTCTACTTCTTATTTTTCATGTTTGACAAAAGGAGAGTCCTGAGAAAAGGTCTCTCGAAATTAATGTTCCCAGGCTATTCTATTTTCCAGTGTGGAAGAGCTTATTCATATTATTTTGTATTGACAAAGGCTTTACAAGTTACAACAGGACAGATTTTTAGTTACAGCATGAAAAAAAGCCTTTATCTCTTCTGAGAAACCTTTGTGAAAACCAGTGGCTCAGCCAGCAGTCAGTCCTGGTTCTGACTGTGTCGGGGTGTTAGCTGGAGCCAGGTGCTACTGCAGGGACTCACCAGTCAGCTGCACCGGAGCCCACCAAGAGATGGGATCAGCCAGCCACCACTGCATTTTTGGTGGATTTTTTTTTTTCCACCTTCCTCTCAAAGGCCTGTACCACATGCATTTCAGGTGGTATTTCAGCCTCTCTTCTTCTTGGTAAGGATTTGTTGTTGTAGCTGTTTGACAAAGAGCTGAGAGCACCAGAGAGCAATACAGGAAGAGACTGAAGTGCTGTGGAGTGGCATAAATACATGTGAGTGCTCATGCTGTTCATGGAGGACTCTGACCTTGCTGTGTGACCTGTCAGGTGACAGACAGAGCCTGTCTCATGCACTGTATTCAGACAAATTTCCTAGTTCACTTTTTCTCTGGTTGCCTAATCCTTCCTCAACGACACTTGGAGCACAGTAGCTGTCCTGAGACTCCCAAACAGCTGCAGACAGGTTGGGTGCCAGGGTCCCAGGCAGGATTTTAACCACCTAGGGCTTGAGGTGACGCTACTACACCATGCAGCATCTTTGTGCTGAGTCTGTAGAAAGATTAATTTCTTCTAGTTTTGTTTGCAGTGTTTTTTTCTGGTTTTGGGTTTTGTTTGTTTGGTTTTTTTGGGGGTTGTTTTGTTTTGTTTTGTTTGGGGGGGGCGGTTGGTTTTTTTTAATATATGATTATGCTTTCTACCCATCTCTTCCTGCTTGGATGAGAAACAGAAAATGGAATACTGCACAGCACACCATATGGCTACAAATGCCTGATCACTTTTGACAAACAATAATACCAATACTTAGTGTTAGAAAATACACTATAGACAATGTCTGTCTAGTCATCCATCCCTTCCTCTGCAAAGCGGAAGGGGAGGTAAAGGGAAAGGTAGGAGACTCCCCCTTAACACATACACACACACACACACACACAGACACACACACGGGCCAGCTGCCCTCCGAGCTGATTGACGCATCCTGGCTAACAAGTGTAAAGAGAAGACCAACAGAAATCCTAAGCACCTCTGGAAATTATGACATGGCACCTCATCACCAGCTTTATAGGAAGAGAAAAATAAATTTGTCTGCATTAAATAAATTGCTAACTGTGATTCATTCACTTGATTCAGCAGTTAAAAGCTTGTACCCTTTGTTTTCTTGTGTATTGCTGGGAAGTACATGTTGAAGCATCAGAAAGCAGAAGGGAATTCTGTAAAGATTCAAGCTTTTTGTTAATATTTCAAATCCTATTTTATTCACATGTATCTGAAAGGTGATAAGAGAGATGATAAAATTAACAAAGTGCTCATTTCTTTATGCTATTCCTTGTCAGGGTAGGCTGGCCGTATTTTCAGATGTACTCCACAGCAGTCCTGAAATAAAGCTGTCTGACTGTACAACCAGATTATGCACAGCCAATGCATGCAGGAGCAGCCCTGCTTCAGGGACACAGATCCTATAAATTTACACTTATGCTGACTCCAGACTGCCGTCCCCTGGTTACCTTTGATAGTCCAGGGATTTCGTACCCCTGTTTCTTCTGGCCAGCTGGCAACATACACCTATCTAGATCAAGTTAAATAAAATAAGATTTGACTGCACTGCTAAAGAAAACATAGTGTGAACAATAAGATAACTCAGAGATACCAATATTCCAGTATTATTTATGTCAGGTGTTACTTCAGGCTGTATTTATTTATTTTTAAAAACCCCAAACACTTAACTGAGGGGTTTTGTACGCTGTTTGTCCTGTTGCCTTCTGTTGACAGGGGTAAGTGGGGCAGGACAGGAAAGCATCAGTACACAACAAAAATCTCTAGAGGTTTATTTTGCTTCCAAACCTCTCTGCATTTGCTTTTAGCTTTGAACTAAACCACAAAAGCAGTAAATTTTGAAACTGTAAAAAAGAGCGATGGGTTAGAACATTAGATCTGTACAGGATTATGCTTTCGATGAGGAAAAGTGCAGGGCCTGGTTAACGTTTAAAGGCTTTAAGAATAGTAGATACTCAATTTTTTTTCTGTGAAAACAAAGAAATATATACAAACCCAGCTTTTTGCAACACTTAAAAAACTAACACATAGCTATAAATTAATTTAGTCTAAATTAACTACTTCAGAGACATGATCAGAGACATCAACTCTTCTTTAGTATTATTAAAATATCCAGATTTAATACCACGAAATCTCCAGTGACAATCAGAAGCTTTTTTTTTAAATTATCTCTTTTACCATTATAGTATTTTTACATGCTTTGTGCTTCTATTTAATGTTGGCTACTACAAGATAAGCTCTAAGCTGGTCAACTTTCCCATATAAGTCCAGTAGCCCCGGTAAACTCAGAATCATAGGATTCAGCAGGCAGCTCTCCCCAACCCAGCTGACAACCTCATTATCCATCTTTTGAAATATTTCAGCTATGGAAGTTGATACACTTATGTAACATGTACTTGAGACAAATAAAACCATCTCTGCTTTTAAAGAGGAATGCCCTGCACCTCCTGCCACCACTTAATTCTCACGATTTCTTCTTTCTCTACAAAGTGTGATCTAGAAAAATATCATGAGTGAAAAATACTGATGACCAGGAAAGATCAAATAGAAACAAAATAGCAGATGAGAGCAGGGGATAGTGCTACCTTAAAAAAGAAAAATTTTAACCTGAAAATATTCCAGTTCTTCTCATTTAGCAATAATCCTCGCATCACATCACATCACAGCACAGCATCTTCCATTTTACTTGGAACCACAATCGCTTCACATAAAAAAGGGTAACTATAACAATGTGTTAAACAAAAACAACATCAATTTAGTGTTTCTGTGACCAGCAGCCATAGGAACTGGAGCTGGGAATCTGGCGGTCAGTGTGCCACTCACCCATGCCCCAGTGCCCAAAATGACTGCAGGACTTGTGCCCCCACCACCTCATGGTCTCCATGCACAACAGTTGCTTCTCTGGCATGGCAGATAGAGGGGTTTCTTTCCAATGGCCAGACTTCAAGAGGTCACTCCTGAATCAAGGGTTTGTCTCCTGGCTGGCTGCTGGCTGCCCCCTCAAAAGAGGGGGACCCACTCATGCACCTCTCAGCTTTGCCCTGGGCCACGTATTTCTAATCCACTTCCTCTCCCCAAACTGGCAAAGCCCTGAGTGCCACTGGGAGAGCCAGAACTAATAATACAACTGAGCCCATTTGATAACTCAATGCCACTAAAACAGGATGGTCTTCTTCCTTTAGTTTCCTCCTTCTTCTTTACCCTGCTTTGTGTCCCTCAGGCCCCACCAGCATCTCTGCTATAGCTGTAGAGATGTAGCTGCTGTGAGGATGGTGCAATGGATGGTGTCTGCAGCAGTGTGCTCAACCATGTGCTTTGTGGAAATGTAGCAACGCTGCCATGAAAGACTGAAATCTTCAGCCAGATCTCTGCACAGTTTCTCATATATGCACCTCCTGCAGAGGTCTCTAGGCACAGAAGTGCCACTGTGGACCATGATTCCGTGTTAAAGCTACTGATAATAACTGGAACTGCTCCTCCAAAATCTCTAATACACTGGGAGGCAAGAAGGAATGCGCTTTGGCAGGCAGAGTGGGCCTGATTCAACCAACTGCTTATGTGTCACTGAAATCAATGGTGCTATTTAGGGGCTTAATTGCTTTGCTGAATCCAGGCCAAAGTGACAAAAAGCAAGATGGTTAAGCTGCAGGGCTTGGATATATATCTTAAATCTTGAACACTTAGATCCTTTATCAATATTATGATCCTACCCAATAATTCACAGTTGTTCAGAAAAGTTTCAAAGGAAACACATGCCTTACTTTTTGGCCCTGACTTAGCAAACATTTTGGTGTACCACTATTCATGCAGATGGTGCCATTTTCTTAAGAACAGAAAGACACAAGTGAAGTGCCACAATAGGCTGTTATTGCAGGTCAGAGCTGTATTTAATATCTACAGCATTTAAGCTTTCCTACCAAGATTATACAACTGCTAGAGACATCTGGACCTAATACTGAAATGTTCCTATTGCAATCCATGTGTGCGTGAATACTCTTGTGCCAAAATATTTATTTAAAACAGTCTTTAAAAGAAAGAATAATAAGTTCAAGGAGTTATATTTTTTTCACTTGTTTTTCTTTCAATAACAAACACACCTCAGACAAATAAAAATTAACAATTTCAATACCAGTGTTGAAATAATGCTTTTACTCACTGGTTAGTCACAATCCATAAAGAATGGTTGCATCTGACCTAATTAATGACCCATTTTCAGGAAAGGCTTTAATTAACATCTGACATTTAAGCAGCACTACAATGTGGTGTGCAATTATCACCTGGCCTACTTTGGTGTGATTCAAATGCTCTTGGAGAAAAGGATGCTTTATTTTTCCTGAAAGTTTTAGGGAACGGAGTAGCAACAGAGACCTAAGGAAGTGAAGGAAAGAAAGCCGTATCTTAAAAGAGATTTAGAGTGGAGTCTTCCAGTGCAATTACCCTGTCCCAGTGGCTGGCTGCCCCCTCAAAAGAGGGGGACCCACTCATGCACCTCTCAGCTTTGCCCTGGGCCACGTATTTCTAACCCACTTCCTCTCTCCAAACTGGCAAAGCCCAAAGTGCCATTGGGAGAGTCAGAACTGATAATATAACTGAGCCCATTTGATAAGGCAGTGCTCTTAAAATAGGATGGTCTTCCTCCTTTCGTTTCCTCCATCTTCTTTCTCCTGCTTTGTTTCCCTCAGGCTCCACCAGCAGCAAGCCAAGCTGGTTCAGCTCCTTAGCCCTGGAATCAAAAGAGAAACTAAAAGTTTCCTGCCAGTTCATGAGCTCAGCTGGCTCACCCTTGGTTCTCACTCCCTGGAAGGAGAAGGAAGAAGTGTGGGACCACCAGCTCCCAGTGGAAATGGGCTGGTATTTTGTCTTGTGAAATCAGATCTTATGTAGGACGGTACACCACACACAAGCATATTTTTGTACTGTATATATTTTCTATCAGAAAATTAGTGTCTAATCAAATGACAAGTGTTGGTGAAGTGAAAGGCGAGAGCACGTGGCAGTGGCCTGATGGCCCTTTTGGCTGGACCAAGGCCACTCTTCCCACGGTGAGCTGTAACCAGACAGAGGCCTTTGCAGAGCAACAGTGCACTTTACCCTACTTGTTCAAGTTGCTCTATATGGCACAGAAACATGGCACGGTTTAGGTTGGAAAAGACCATAGAGTCATACACAAACTTAAGTAGCTATTAATGTTTAAATACATCAGTATTTTCTGGGTCTTTGAGAGTGTGAGCAAGCACCAAGCTGTGGCCATGCTGAACCTTTCTCCTGCTCTCTGGCCTGATGAATATTTCATTATGCTATATCAAGAGAAACAGCTTTTGGCATGTGGGCCAGGGGTCCTTTCCCTCACCTTCCCAAGAACACACCACAGCCTCCTGATCAGAGCACCTTCCCCAGAGAAATGAGCTGGTTTGCTTTGGCAGAAGAGAGCATGGGTGACACTTCCCATGCTGTGCTACAGAGGCAGGTGTTTCTTACCTCGTCTTCCAGCCATGACTTGCTGGAACTTGGAATCAGCTCTACAGGAGGAGATCCTTAAACAACATGGACAGAGAACATAAAATCAACACATTGTGATAGGATGGGTATGGAGCTACCTGGCAAGAGCTGAGCCTTTTGCAGACACGTCCAGTGACTGAATATTGTGTGAGAAATAACCCCAGTCTCGCACTCTGGCAGCTTTGGTGCATGAAGTGGAGGACGGGCTGACATACAAGTACTGATAAGGTTGCAGTTCTGAGGTACTCACGGTGACTGCCCTGTCCCCAGCCAGCCCCTGCCTAACAAAATCAAACCAAATCTAACTTGGCATGTGGGGCTGCATTTAGAAAGCTGCGGCAGCTCTGCGGTATTTCAGATATCTGCAGTGAGGACAGGAGAGACAGCTGGGGTGGTAGTCTTGTTAGCTAACCTGATATAAATTGTCTCTTCCCATGAATCACAGCTGTCAAGCACCAATGGGATTTGGGAGCCTCTAGGGTTAGGCTGCAGGGAGAAACTGAATATCATGATGTTGGATCCAGAAATCCAAATCTTAGAAAGATTTCAGAAATTCAGGAATAGAATGCACATGTCCACATTTTTCTGTGGGTCTAGTCTTCGGAGTATATGTTAGCCTGCCACACTTCCACACAGAGCTGACGATATTTGCCTCCTAAAAATTACAGTCAAGAGACTCTTTATGAACTGACTGTGGGGTTATGTGTTGGTTAGTATCCAATAATTCTTGAGATCTAAACCCAGATCTGTCATCTATTTGTTTCATTGCTCTGAAAGGAGTTTATAAAAATAGCACCCGGGAGCTCTGTATCTATTGGAATTCAATATTTCAGTCTGGCAGCCTTGAATCCGAGAGTGAAGCATTGCCCTTTTAGCCAGTACATTGTCGCCAGCTTCTGGGTCAGCGACAGGGAATGGGCGCATTCTATATAACTCAGGTGGTGACCTGACTCTCCTAGGTCAGTACTGCTTCATCAATTCAAGGAAAAAAGTGTGGAATTATTTGCAAGAATAAGAATAAGCAACTTTGCAGGACTGTACATTTCTTTCTCTTCTTTCTCTCTCTTATCGTACAGTCAAACATGCAGGGACTAGTCACCATCCTGCTGAAAGTTACAGCCTGTCTGGTCTTTAATGTCTGTTTTCGAAGATGATTCCATTCACCTGTTCATTTTCCTACAGTCCTCATTCTTCACTCTGAGTGCATCCTAGTCTTATCATCATGTCCTATACGACACAAGGCAGTAAAACCAAAAATGAGGCGAACCGGTTTATGGATCTGCCGGTCCGGTTTGTGCTACTTCCACCAAGCGCTGCTAGGTGGCAGTATGTAACCTGGAAAACCACGAGCTTCCAGCCGCCGTCGCCCTCCTCTGCTTCCGACCGAGCTGGGACGTGCCTGGGCACCGCTCCGCTCCGAAAGAGGACAAGGCCTTGGAGCAGGACCTGGTGAGAGCTGCTTCACTCACACGTATCTTTACTGAGGTTTTCCAGACACAAATGCAGGGCTGAATCCTACTGGAAAAATTCTTTGTGAACCTAAGAGGAAAAATAAGAGGCAAGCCTGCCTGTTGCACTATTTCTGCTTACACTGGGAGTGTTGTAATAGGGAAATGTATCCTTCTATTGTATAAAGATAGCACTGCCTGGGACTAGAATATTTCATATTCTCGATTCTCTGAACAATACAAAGTTGAAAGTATCTGTTCAGCGTGCAAAGTTTTTGTTTTTTCAAATATATGATTAATTGAAATCCTCTACATATTCAAGCATAATTTTTAATGAACTAAGCCAACTTTGGAACATTTGTATTGACAGCTGGGTTGAAAAACAGCTTTAATAAAGGTGGAGAAGATGTATTTCCAAATACATTTTTCAGCCATACTACAAAAACTTAAAACTGACTCATCTTATGTATGTGTATCAACAAGGACACAAAAAGAAAGACTGGCTCATATTTGCATATTGCTTTGAATATGCAAAGCACTAAGTGATCTTCATTGAAACCATTTATTTCCCTAGATCTGGCTGCTGGCATTTGTTCTTCCAAGGAAGGAAACCGAGGGCAGGGCTGTGTGTGATAGTGTCATTTTATGCCAGCCTCAAGTTTACACAATTTGTTTGATGCAAGGGTAGTTTGCGGCTGGCTCAGCACTTTGGCCCGGCTGCCAGAGCTGGGTACAGGTGAGCGGCACCTGGAGCCGGGGAGGCACAGCGGCCAGGAACAGGACAGCTGGAAAGAGCTCCCACTTAGGCTGACAGGTAAAACAGATGGATGTGAAAAGGGGGAGCCCAAGTCTCTCCTTGTGGCGATGCGGACAGGAGCTAACATCTCTCCTGCCTGCTGCGCAACACCGGGCAGAGCAGGTGGGGGCCCCGCCGCTGCAGGCTGAATCCTCCCGGCAGAGATTCCGATCCTAGCCTGAGCCACCTGAGGCGAGACCTTGTCCTGAGAGAGCGGAGAAACGAGGATCTTTAATTACACTGACTTGGACAGAAGCACAGGGCTTGGTTTTCAGAGATGGAGGCGATCGGTGCAGGAAACAATAATGACGACCTGCTTATGTAGCACCCTAGGCGATAACAATCATCGTCTGCGGCACACGACGCAAATTTAGGCAGAGCTCTCGGTGCTTGGGGGTCACCCCTCTGTGGATGTGGCATGAAGACCTTCCCTGCCAGCCCCAAGTCAGCCCCCAGCTCCCGGGGGCTCAATAAGCTTTTAATCGCCTTTGCTCGGCCCGGGGCTGCCCCGACACCGCTGCGCCCAAGGCGCGGGCAGGCGGCTGCGGGCCCGGCCCGGAGGCCGCGGCAGCGGTTCCCGGCGGGGCCCTTTCCCCGCAGCACCGCCCGCCTCCGCTGCTCCGCC
>VZTE01000892.1:2104021-2157945 GCA_013397775.1 Eulacestoma nigropectus | reverse complement strand
CTGCCGCGCCGCCGGCGGCCCTCGGGGGGAAAAGGAGCCTCTGCGCGGGAACGGGGCTGCCGAGGCGGCGCGGGGCCCCGGGCGGGGTCCGGGGGCGGGGCGAGCGCGGGGCGTCCCGGTCCCCGCGAGGCCTCGGAGTGCCCGGGGCGGAGGCGAGGCGGCTTTGGCGGTGCTGGAGAGGCCGGAGGTGGTTCTGCTTAGCCCTGACACCTCGGGTCTCGCTTTGGGAACAGCCGGTCACCGCCCACTTCGGCCCTGCTCGGCACTGAGCCGTGCCTCGACGGTTGATCTAACATAACTCATTTTGTTAAAAAAAAAAAAAAAGTGTTAGAAAAGCTTCCCTAGGTCAGACCAAGTGCAACAGCGCACTGGTCGGGATTTTGCCATCGCACAAGGTCAGCAGCAAGAAATGTCTGCTGGGGGTGAGGAAGTAGCTTCCACCCCTCGGCCCCTTGAGTCTTCGCGTTCTTCCCAGGGTGATACCGTGCAGGGAGGTTGCCATTGCTTCCCGAAATCCAGTGTGGAGAGCCGAGGAAGCAGGTGGCAGGCAGTCCTGGTGTGGTGCTGCTAGTTCCCGGTGCTGCTGCTCCCAGTGCTGTTACAGAGGGACAGGAGAACCGTGGACAATTCAGGATATGATTTTGCTGTTGTCGGCAGGAGCATTTATGGCTGGTGGCGGTGGTGGTGGTAAGGAGAGCAGTAGTAAAGAACAGTGTATTAAGTGGAATTCAGAACACTTCTTGACTACAAAACTTACAGTTTTCCAGGCAATCATTGGGAAAGCATCAGTGTTTGCAGTTACAGCTAGAATTGAATTCATGCTTTTATGGTTTAGGATTTGGTGACTGAAAGGCAAATGGTGGGTTGGTTGTGGTTTCCGCTCCTGTGACGTTGTGCATCTGCTCATCTTAAAGGTCTCTAAAACACACTTAGTGGGCAGTGAACTTAAAAGAGTTTTTGGTCACTGCTATAAAAGGCCCTTTGATGACAGGTGTGAATAGAACCTTTTCAGATCAAAGCATTGAAAAATAAAGGGCCTGAGTGCGCTTTGCAGAAGATAACATATTCTTGCCCTCTGCTGTGAAACTCAAAATCTTTTGCTCACCATGGGACCAAAATCAAATGTTTGTAGGTAGTGTCATCTGTATTTATGGAAAAGCTTCCTTTGTAAGCTGTTTTGCATCCTTAAATGCCATTATTATTCTGTGGACTTCAGTATGTTTCTTTGTGATTTGTTTACTATTCTTGAAAATAATTAAAATGTGATTAAAAGAGAATGTTATTGTTTAGGGCTAGAGAGACAATTCACAGCTAAACTCTAGCCTCCATGGTTAATTAAAAAATACAAAACTAAACAAAGAACAAATAATTTGTAAAGCCATAGCTTGCTATCCCCAGAATGGGGCTGCTCACAAACAATGAAAATAACAAGAAAAAAAAAGAGCGATAAAAGCAGAAATGAGGTGTAAATGGTCAGCCAGCTTAAAACTGAAACCACAGACAAGAGGGATTTTTACTTACAGTGTTGAAAGATTTTTCTTTCCCTTAATTTATTTTTATTTCACATGTACGTTATTTGATGCATCTCAGTTAATTTGGACATGTTCTTACTTCTTGTTCTCTCAGCTTCTGGATGGGTAAACATTGTTTCTAATGCTGACATCTAGAAACTAGGTGGCCCAAATCTTTTGTTCTCTCAACAGTAATACAGACACTAAAAACTTGTCCTTTATAATACCAGCTACTTTTAAAGCCTGTTTTTAAAGTAACTTCTTGCTGAACTGGAGGGACTGTTGATCTCATCTAATTTGTCTACAACGCAGGTACCAGAGACAATATACTAAAAATTTGATCAGGGCTCAGCAAGTTTGAGAGCTCTAACATTTTGAGAAAGGCATGAGGGATCAGTCCCCTCATTGGGGAGGCAGAATTTCCTCAGCTTCTCAGCTTTGTTTAGTTTCTGTATTTGTAAATCGTGTTTTGTTAGTAGGTTTTTTGCTGCTGATCCCTTAGCCTGCTTAAGATCTGCTCACTGCTTGCTTCCAGCAGTGCGAAAGCCAGCTGGAGAGGTGATTGGCCTCAGCTTGCTTCATCTGGTAATTATTAGAGTGGGAGAACCTGTTGGACAAGGTGTTTAAGTTAACCTAACCCACGCATCCTGGAAGGAAAGTAAGAGAGATGGGTAAGTGGGCGAGGTAGATGGAAGGCTCTGTAACCTTCAGGTGAGGGGTGGTGACAAGCAACTGGCAACAGAGAAATCCTGCCTGTGAGTCCTCCCTACTACACCCTTCTAGGTGTAGGCAGTAGGTGAAGGCAGGGTCTAGTGGTTCCTCTTCACTGTGAGACCAAGCTGGCCTCCTTTAATTTCTGAAACTCTTCTCTTTGTCCAACACTAGAATTTTTTTTTTCCCCCATAATCACCACAGCCCACTGTCACTGGTTACAGTCAGTTGTTACTTTCACTTATTTTCAACCTACCTTTTTTTTTTTTTTTTGGTACAAATGGACTATTTTCATGCTTTGTTTCTCCATCACTGTGCTTTTTCATCTGCTTTCATGCTATAGGGTGAGTTGTACCAGCCCTCAGTAGTGGGCCACCACTTGCTTTCCATTCATTGGCCCCTGCAGGAACATCTGCCAGTCACACTCACTGCTCCCTAGTACAGATTAATGCCTTCTAAAGTGACTGGTAAGACACCCACACAGGGTTGACTTGTGAATCATCTCGTGATCATCCTCAGTTCACATTTTCTAACCCTACTTCCCTGTCTTTGCACTTCTGTGCTTGTCGCTGAAATTGCAGCTGCCAAAGGTCTTCATCAAGTCAGGTTCTCTTGTTCTTCTGGACCAAGTGCCCTTGATGCCTTCGGCAGTGTCACAAAAGTGCCTTTCTAGCAGTTTTTTAAATGTCATTTAAATATTTTCTCCTCCCTGAGATTTCTTTTGCAGAGTTTATTTGTTGAATCCCTTTATTTCTGTTGTGCTTCATCTCAGTATACCTTCATCCAAACCCAGAAATGCAGCTGATGGGTTTTTTTCCGGTATC
The DNA here is from genome assembly GCA_013397775.1 of Eulacestoma nigropectus. NCBI lineage: Eukaryota > Metazoa > Chordata > Aves > Passeriformes > Eulacestoma > Eulacestoma nigropectus. Next base: position 2,154,899 of record VZTE01000892.1, on the reverse strand, counting down.
TATATCTGCACATCACACCTGTCACGTCCTGCCTCAGGTGAAAGGGCATGCTTATTTCCCTAATGTATTGAAAACACATCTCTGCATCTTTTTTCCCCATTTCCTTTTTCCCTGACTTGTGTCAATAATTCAGGCACCATTTTTGAACTGGAATTTTCTCTGCTCATGTATTTTAACTTGCTGCTTTAACTTGCTGTGTAGTGCAGTGCTTCTTGTTTGAGCATACAGCTCCCAAGATTCAGTTCTCTGGTTTGTCTCAGTTCTTCTACCCATCTAAAAAGTTGCTATCTACAGCCCTTACCCCTTGCTTTGGCTGGATATCTTTATGTTCAGTGACAATTGCAACTGGCAGCATTGCTGGAGGTTGCTGTTTGATGCATCATGTGTTAGGAGAAAAATTTGGGTTGCAACAGAGTGGTGGTAAATGGCGAGGGCAAATACCCTTGTTCAAGACTTAGTAATTTCCCAAAGAATCTGCTCAGTTAGGGAGTACTGATGTTGGTGTTATCCCTATTATTACTATGTTTTGTTAACATTTTCAGGTCTGAATTTTAGCTAGGCAGTTACCAAAGGCTGTCGGAAGGCCTCTGATACATCTGCATGCACAAAAATATGTAGATTGTGAGTGTCTGCATGTAGATACACGTACTGCTTTTGCATAATGTGTATCATTCCTTTGTACTGAAGTGCTGGCATTCGATGTGTTCATATTAACCCACTGTCTGCTACCCCACAGGCAAGAGTGTTACAAAATCACTTGAGTGCCAAATGGGATTTAAACTATTGTTTTATATAAGAGGTACAATAACTTTGGAATGAACAGCTATTGGTGTCCATACTGTTGGCTTCTCTCTCAGTTGTCACCAGTGATATGTAAAGCTATAGCACTTAAAACATTTGAAAGATGCTAACTGACCATTGTTATTCCTATACTGTCAGGTTGGTTTTTTTTTTCTTTGTCGGAACTGTACATAAACTATCTTTGCTACAGATGTTAATGGGTATAGCGTGTTGCCTTTTTAAAATTAGACTAAGGCTCCATTTCTGTAAGTATGTATAAAAAGATGTGGTTATGTTAAACTGAAAAGCTGAAAATTTTAGTGTTAATAAATACCTCTTGGCTGGTCCTACAACATTATAAGTGTTAGTGCAACATCTCTCTCTCACTGCTTTCATGCAAAATGCAAAAATAATCAATCTCAGTCATGCAGTGGATTGTGGGTGCTCCGTACTGATTGAAATTTTGGATGTTGTTTTTCAGATATCAGCAGAAATCCCTTTAGACTGAGAGAGCTCTAGCTTAAATATCATGCTTTTCCTGAGTGGTTAGCTCAGTCAGACTGAGCTGTTAAAATAATCTTATTTTTGTTTAAAAAAATACTGACCAGTACTGTATGAGATGGTTGTAAAGAAAATAATTCAAAGATTATACCTTGCATGAGTCATTAATCATGAGTCATGATCAGCAGGCAGTGGTGTCCAATTTGTTTTCTAACTGCGCACTTGCTGCTATTCTTTATTACCATAGTGATAATATTAAAGAGTTGTTAACGCATATAATCATGCAGTTGAAAATGACAGACTCCTTTTTCATTGGAATAAAATTTCCATATCTTAAGTCTGTTTTGCTCAGTATATTTCTTGTCATGAGAAATTCAGTAGTGTATAAAAGTAATGACAGAAGTTTAAGTCAGCGAGGGGTTAAGTTAGCAGAACAGCCTTTTTTTCTCCCTCCTCTTTGCTTTCAAGCCAGTCATTGGGGCTTCCTAGTCTGTTTTCTTATGAGAATTGGGGACACTTTGTTAAAAATTGGGAGCTGATTGTTCAAGGTACACTTTGCAAGGAAAGCCCACACTGTCCATGTATTTAATGTTTATTCTCTCCTGAGCGAAAACTAGTAGTTGGATGGAAAGTTTTATTGCATTAATATATGCTGAGGAATGACTACTGAGGTTTTAGAGAAAAGGGAAGGCTGTCTCTCTTTTGAGAGCCTGAATATAAAAAGAATCAATTAGTGGAGAAATGAGCTTTAGAAACCCATTTTCACTCTTTAAATAAAATTTTAAAAGCTCTGAAAGGTGGTGGCTGAAGTGTTGCAGACTATTAGAATGTGCATAGATGGAGAGTGTTTGGGTGCAGCAGCAGTCAGGGAATATTTTTTAGGAAGTAATAATCTTGTATTCAATTAGATTTTAAACTTGATTAAATTTTGCAATTAGTTTTATTAGTTTACACTTTGGAAAAGTTCATCGTGACATTAAATCCTTGTGTTGTCAACAGATGTTAAAAAAATCATCCCTTTACATTTTCTTGTGTAGATGATTTTATAATGCATAGATTTGTGTAGCCCTTACTAGTTTCTTTGTGTTGAGCTTGTGAGATCCTGTTATATTGGGGGGTGCAATTTGGCAGGACAGGTCGGAATCTACTGGCATAGATGGCTCTTCAAGTTGCCTGGTATTGCTGCATGTTCCTTCACATCCCATAGTGTGGTTGCTCTGCAGACTCCTCCCCGCTTTGAATGAGGACTATACCCGCACCAACAGAAGCATTTTCAAGTTTAGTGTAGCCAGTAGTAGTACAGCCAGTGACAAGATAAGTGTTCTCCTGACAGGGCTGCTCACTTTTTTCATTAGGAGCTAATTGTTAATAGATTTTTAATGTGCATTTACTTGATTTTGTGTATATAATAAATGTTTTCAAAAATGTTGAGTCTGTAAACTGTAAGATACCCTGAACAGAGCATACAATATAGCTGTCACCAACTTCTGCCTCAGTGAATGTGTTTGTGTTCTGAGTTCACCTTAGAAAAACTTTCCAACAGCTGCTCGCCAGTTTGGAAGGTATCTTGTTTCTGCCAAATATGATTCAGAAACAAATAAGGTCTTTTCCCAGTTATCAAAAAAATGAACATCTACAATGTCTTCTGAGTGGCCAAGACCATTAAAAAGGAGGTTGGAGAAAAGGTAGGACTACACCATCAAATTGCGAGATAACGAGCTTTTTTCCATGTCCTGTGGGGGTTCTTTTGATTCCCACTCTGATTGGTTTCTAAGATGACTTTATTTCCAGATCAGCTGTTTCCAGTTCAGGCTTTACCCAGTTTCTTTCAAGTCACTTGTAAACCACTTTCTCCAGCAGACCCTTTTCCAAAGTAAATAAATTAAGGCAGACATGCAGATCAAGAGTAATATATGGTAATTACTTTCTCGTTATTTCCTGATCTACAGTCATACACTGTAGAGTGGAAATAGCGGAGGAATAAGCCATGGGTATACTGGTACACAGAAATAGTTTACAAGTACCTGTATAAAAGGCAAGTATGGTGCTCAATGCATAATACGGTTCCACATTTCTCATCCTTTGGAGTACTGCACAGATTCTGGGCCCAAATGAGATAAACTCAAAGTGCTACTGGGATGGCTGGGAAAAGCACATAGCAATCAGGGGCTAAGCAGACTAATTAGTTTTAAAATGGAGTGTGACAACTCTGTTAATGGAATTAGGTGATGGGGAACAGACTTCAATATAAGAATGATCTTCATTTCTTAATTTTTATGTTCCTTAAGTATTTCTCTTGGGAAGGTCTTGTTCAGTAGTTGCTTACAGAAAAGCAGGATATCCAGATATTGAAAGCTGTGAGATTTGATAGGATTTTTCCTCCATTATAGGCGTGGTGTTTGGGGGTCTTGGTATTTTTTTAGAGGGAAGGATGAGGGAGGGTTTAGAAGGTTAATACAGAATAAATTGGTCAAGTGGAATACATAAGAGTCTTACTATAGTTCTTGAGCCTGTTTTATGTTCTGCACACAAATAATTTTTTGGTAAATTTTACAGGGAAATATTTTAAAAGGTGCTAATATCTGGCTTGACTACTAAAATCACTCCATAAAACTCCTTCTGTTAACTTTGTGGGGGTAGATTCAAACTGAGATTTTTGCAAATATAGTTTGCAGTGATTTCTCTCAACGATTATGATCGTATCACCTTTATATTAGTTTCTGCTGTCATACGTCCCTCCTTCTCAGAAGACTGAAGTGGATTACGAAGGAAATTTCCTGATTTTTTTTTCCCTCACCTCATGTATTTCCAGAAATGGCCCTTCCTCGGTGGAAGAACTTACTTCAGACTACAAAGAAAAGAATACTACAACAGAGAAGGTTGTCACTGTATAATGGTGCTCATGGCTATGAGGAAGAATTGATAAAGAAGAAACTTCAGCAGTTTTCTGGTGGATCCATCAACCTTTGCAAAGAAGGCAATGGCATTGGAATACTTACTTTGAATAACCCAAAGCTAATGAATGCCTTTACAGGTATTAATTAGTTGATGGGATTGCTGGTTGGTTTTGTTTTTTCTCCTGTTCAGTTACCCATTTTGACATTTTGCCTAAAGAAAGTGAAACACTTGGTCTTATCGTGCCTTAGTTAAAAGAATAAATGTGTAAGTTTTATTCATATATGCAGCAACTGTCCACTGTTCTGTGTAGTAACTTTGCTATAAATGTCATAAGAATCCAAGGAATTCTCAGTGACAGGGACTGTCTTGCAGAATGTGCTTCTCCCCATGTTTAAGTGTTAGTACAATTCTGCCACTGTGCTCTTTCTTGCATCTCCTCTCATTTTGTCATCACTGCTCTGGAAATATGGAAGGCATCTGTGTGGGGATGAGAAGATGCCACCTCTCCTTTGTAGGTGGTGTAGAAAGAAAGACTGAGTTTACTTCTTGGTTCTTTACCTGAAGCCTTCCCTGTACCTTAAACTTCTGTAGTTTGGTCTTTTCCACTCACCCAAACTGTGGCTTCCATTTCTTCTTCATTTGCCTTATGTCTTAATATCAGTGACTGGTTAATTAAAGATCAAATGAGCTGAGTGTTCTCAGCTGTTGCAGGTCAGTGATCTATTTAATATGCTTTTACACTGGAGAATACTTAGCTATCAAAACCAAGTGCCCTATTTTATTAATCTTGTATTATGAGAGGTTTTTCGTTTTCTGAGTATATTTGCTGTCTCTTCTTAATTGTCTAGATTATTCCAGTTTATGTCAGTCTCTTCAGATGCGAGCGGCACAGGTTCACGGTGTGAATCTGCCTGAGCTGGAGCTGTGCATAAGCCTTTACTGTAAGAATGTCTTTATCTGTTAATATTTTGAAGTGGATACATTTATGTCATCTTGCTAATTTCTTTGTTGCTGTTCTGTCTTCCTGCCCAGTTCTTACTGTTCCTTTGCTGTGAGCAAACATTTTGCAACACACTAGGAAAGCGTGCCCTTTACATGAAGAATGTCAATCTACTCTTTCTACTAGTGATTGTTAGCTGAAAGGAACCTAAGAGCAGCAGAATTGGTGGTACTGCACCTAGATGTGTCTGCATTCTCTTTTGTTTCCAAATCATTACCTGACTTAAGAAGTTGTAGCTAAAATATGTTAGCTTAGAGACTGTCCTTCTGCATGCCTCCCTGTCAGCGTACTTGCTGTTATACAATCATAATTACATTGTTGTTTCTTTTTTTTCTACAAATCGGTTTCTATTTTTGACTCAGAACTGTGCAAGGTACACCTTGTAGACTGTGTGCTCTTAGCTTATTTGTTGTGGAAGTTGAAAGGGGCATGAAAAATGAGAATGTAACAGCAAAAGGAGAGAGCAGACTGCATTTTTCTGCTCTATGGAGATCAGGAGTAATAAAAGTCAAATTGCTTAAACCAAACTTTCATAGATACTTGCAAATACGTTTCCTCTTTTGTATGTGCTTGGCAGGAGGGGCTCAGAAGTGATTGGTGGCAGTGCTGAGCAGGTGCAGCTGCCATTTAGGTAACTGATAGCTGTTCTTTGTCTATACAGTTTTCTATATAATGTTAATGAGCTGAAATCATATCACACATCTCAAATTGAGCACCCAAAATTAGCAGACATTTTCTGTCTGGCTCAGTTAGTTAGTTGTCTGTAAAATAATCTCTTCTCTCCTTACAGGACTGCTGTGAAAATAACTTATTAGTGTATGCGAATTAGATGCTCTAGTAGCAAAGAGGGGCTACAAAAACCACGGAGGAAATTAATAGCTCTGTCTTTGTTGTGGATCCTCATTAGCATATAACAAATGAGCCATGGGATCAGGCAGTTCTGTTTTACAGCAGTGTGTAGAGCCCTGTAGAGAGCTGTACGCCATTTTGCTAGGCAATAGCCACAAAAAAAATTGCTCTGGGAAATCTTACTGTCAGTTCAAGAGATACTGCTTCTTTGTGCTGTACACCTCTACTAAAGACTTTTGTTTTTATGGGAGGGAGAGTAGAAGCAAAATCAGGCTGGCCCCTTTGCTGCTGCAGTGGATGGTATGGCATCTTAATTTATAGTGATCTTAATTTCATTTTTAACGTTACTGTCTGTAAAATGCTGTTGCTGGGAAACTACCAGGAACTTAATCCTTCACCTTGAGTTATGTATCAATGCTCTTCAAGGGGCAGAATGGGATGTGCTACCCCTGAACTGCCTCAGCAGAACCTGGTTGACTTCATCAGCCACAGCCTGTAGATACAGCCATCTCTCCATCAAATTCTGTTGGTTCTGTGTCTCAGAGATTCTGAATAGTGGCAGATGTGAAATTATATATCCATTCATGCTCCCTCTAGAAAGCTGCAGAACATCATTAAACTGTTGAGGGAAAGTCTATTTTCCAGCCATTTACTTTACAGACCAGTTTTTTATCTCAAAGGAATGATGTTTATTCTAAGCTTGAGCAACTCATGAAATCAAAAACAGAAAAAAATTGTTGGCAAATTGCTAATGGGCAATATGGAGATTGTTATGCCTTTTCTTCTACTCTTAAGTGGAATCTGATAGCCACCTGTTTGAAATGGTCTCTTTGTAAACAAATGCTAATAATGTCAGTTTAAGCCTAGTAGAACCAATTCCAGCAACCCAACCTCTCACTGAACTAAACTTGAATGTAATTTAAAAGAGAAGGAAGCCAGCCTGTAGGAATTAGAAAATAATGATAATAATTTTTATTTTCTAGAATTTACTTGAAAACATTTATTCTCAGATTATAGTTAAGATGCAAACAAATTATTATTCCAAGTAGATTTAATTCAGTAAAGAGCATGAACTTCGTAGTATCAAATAGTGAAAGACCATGACTGACAGAATGGGGATTTGCTGTAGTGTTGTGCCTTCATCATTATATCAAACATCAGGAACTATATCTGTTGGTAAAATAATAGTTCAGTGTTGTCAGGAATGGAAAAGATCCTCTTGCAGGAGGATAGGACAGGCTCTGGCCAGTGTCTCTTGTCCCCTGCTATTGCATGTAATGGGCTCATATGGATCCTGCATTTTTTCAGTTAACTGGATTTTTGGCTTGGAATACTCCTGTGGAAAGACTCTTCAATACCTCACTGCTTTCCCTGTTAAAAGAACCACAAAGTGGTTGTGCTGTATTTGACTCTAGCAAAGGTTGGATGCCAACCTAAATACCTTTCTGTTAAGAAGACTTAAGAAGGCAAATATGCAGTAAGTGAAATCCACAGGGTTAATGCACACCTGTTTGAACAGCAGCACTTGCAGAAAAGTTGTTGAGTGTGCCATCAGACTGGAAAAGCATTTCAAGTGAAGACCCACAAAAATCTCATTCAGGCCTAGTTCTCTGTATTTTCATTCCTGGTTTGGATGATGAAACAGAAGGTGAACTGCTGAAATTGTCAGATGACCCCATACTAGGAGAGCTTGCAAGATTATTTTTTGGAGTAGAGGAGAGGCATTCAAAGTGATCTTGATTAGCTGCTACAAAGAGCTCAAGATCAACAGGGTGAAATTCAGTGAAAGCAAATGTAATGTGCCACATACAAAAAGCATGACCAAATTATAAATACAGAAGGGAAAGCAACTGGCAAAACTGCTGGGATTTTTTAGAGGAATACAGTATGGACTTGACAGTGGGTAAAAAAAAAACCCAACCCAGTGTTATTCTGATATATAATATGTAATGTCCTCTTAATTATTGGCCTCCTCAGAAACATTGTCAAAATGTGCTATTTCAGTGGTTCAGACCAAGCCTAAGGGGGAAGTGCTTGACTGAGTGTTCACTCTCGATGTGGTACTGGGAAGCTTACTTCATAACGAACTGTAAGAAAAAAAACAGGAAGAAAACATAAATCTCCCATGGATTGGCTGCTAATGGGAAATTTCAGAAGAGGATCAGTCCTGTGTGTGCTGGCGTAGAGTTAAAAAAGCAACACTGTTGGCAGAGGAGAGCCCTTTAGAGTATTAATCTAAAGCACATTCCTATATGAAGAATGTTGGCCTGTCCATCTAAATTCTTGTCAAAGAAGGGTAAAGCTGAGAGTGTCACCAGCCTGTATGTACCCTGCTTTCTGAAACTAGATTCTATAAATGTTTTAAGTATATAACTGGACAGAGTCATTGGCATTCAAAGAGGAAGAGCTTTAAATTAAATTATATTAAATTTTGGTCTTTTCCACTCACCCAAACTGGTTTCCATTTCTTCTTCATTTGTCTTATGTCTTAAATATCCAACACTCTGTTGCTGTGGAAGATGCTGCTGTCTAGGATGACCTCTAGAAACAAGAGTTTGTAGAGTTCCATGTCCAGAAGGGTACATAAGCAAATATGATGTTTATGATGTTTTATGATGAATTGGATGTTTGAACAAGAAACAAAAAGCTGGTAGTGTATGATTATATACTTTGTAAAGAGAGTCTTTTTAGAAAGGAATCTTTGTTAACGTTGACTCTTTGTGCCTTGAGCCCACCTTGGACATGATTCTTTTCTATTCTCTGCCAGTTGTTTGGGCAGGGAGAAATGTCAATAACTTCAAAATGACTAGTTGTACAGATCTGGATGGATACATATAAATTCATCTGTCCTGAATGTATGCAATTACAAGCAGAAATAAATAAGCTAGAGGGTTTTTGTTTGTTTATTTGTTTGTTTTGTTTTTTTGAGTGTAACACAAATTTCCTTTATACAGAATATCCTTCAGAATTTTGGAACTGCATCGTTGAAGAACAAATGTATGTCAGTGATTTTGTGCAGGATTTAAGATGATACTTTCCGTGATTTTAAGCCCATCACTTATTAACTCTAACTTGGTTTTGCTGGTGGAAAATGTAACAAAAACCACGATGGTGATAATAATTTCTGTTAAAAATTCTGTTTCTCCTCTCTTGTGGCAGGTACTATGATGGTAGAACTCCAGGAGAGGGTAACTGAATTGGAAAACTGGAAGGATGGCAAAGGCCTTATCATCCATGGTGCAGGAAACACCTTTTGCTCAGGATCTGATTTGAATGCTGTCAAAAAAATATCCAACTCCCAGGCAAGTGTCAATACACATGAAAGTTTTGGAGAAAAATTAGTTTTCCGAGATTCTTTTTAGACAGAGGTGTTGCACTACACTTCTGCTGCAATTTTACGTGCAAGTCACAGAATGAGGCTTTAATGGTCGACAAAAATGGTGTCAGCCCCTTTAAGCCATGATTTAAATGTTATTGTAAGTGATTCGTAACTCTAAATTCCTACACTACATGTTCTTTTTAGCCTTTTCTTTTAAAAATGTCATTTCAGTTTCTCACAGCAGTATATGGCAAATTTGCACATCAAATAAGCTGTGCTTCTCTAGTTTGACCTTTAGAAGCAGATAAAAGTAATAATTTCTCATATTCTAAAGTAAAAAAAAAAAAGAAATTTAAGTAGCATGGCTGCTATTACAGAAAGGTTTCTGTTTTATCAAAACTGTGCTTGGACCTGCATAAAATGGAAGAACAGATGCAATTCTTGTGCTGTACTTGAGTCAAGTGAGTCTTGTGTATAACTATGAAGTTGAAGAGGTTAGGGTTTGATGGCAATTTTTATTCATGCTGCCCATTTGGACAACTTTCACATGTGCTACAGTTCTTTCTGTGGATTATTATGTGGACTTGGCAATGTGTGAAATAGGACTTTGTCAGCTGCCAGGGAGGAGGGTCTTCCTGTGCTGCTTTTACACCTGGTTTGCAGTTTTGGTAAGTGACATCCTAGTGCTTTTTTGTGGCCACTGCAAGTTTCAGGGTTTAACCACACAAATGAAACATTTAATTGGCCCTTCCAGTATGAACATCAACACAAAAACTGGTTAATCTGATATTTGTCTTTAATGATGATTTTTTTTCTGTTGATGATACTAAATATCATAAACCCCACAATGTCTTAGATTTTATTTCTGACCCGGTAAAATAAATAGGACAGTCCAGTTTTCAAAGGGTATAGGACACTTTGTTTCCATTCTGGAACACAACGAGAGAGATGCTTTTCTTAATACAGAAATGTCATGCTTTATAGATATAAATGGATTTGGGGGGAAGTTTTCATTTGGATATTTTATAAGCACTGGTAATTTTAAAAATATAGATGTATATGTGATTTTTTCTAAATAGATTTTATTAAAATTTTGATCTGCAATTCTCAACTTCTTTGAGCATTATACCAACAGAAAAGGAGCTGAAGCCAAGCAAGGCCAGTTCTTTTCTTATTTGCAGTCTAGGCTTTCCCTCAGAGTTCTGCATTCAGTAAATCTCAGTGATTCTGCTTCCATACATTTGGTATTCTCTCTGTATGCTTATACAAATTACTTGGAGCCACTGCAATGGCGGAAAGGGCTCTTGCAAGGATTAGGTTTGATAACAGATATGCTGGGCAGAATGAAATGTATACGTGTTAGTTATAACTTTATTGAGAATTCTCTGCATAGAATCTAGATCTCATGCTAGTATTGAAATTAAAGCCTGAGAGTCACCAGAAATGCTCCAAGAATTGTTAAACATAGTTGCTCTTCTATTTCCTTTGGAGAGTTCAAGCTATTTATCTTTTACTGAGAGTTTCTTTGTAATAGCTCCTAAACCATCTGTTTGGTGAGATTTAATAGTCTTTATTAAATAAAGCTTTAATAGGATATGGAATAACATTTGCTATTCTTTAGTCTTACAGAACTCTTCTCTCTAACTTGATGCAGATGAGAGAGTTTTTTCTGGTTTCAGTTTAAGTTTTCTGTTCACAGGCATCTCTAAGGCAAAAAAAAAAGTGAATAGCTTCATGTCTGAACTGGTATGTCTTTCACAGTATCACAGAATATTCTGAGTTGGAAGGGACCCACAGGGATGATCGAGTCCAACTTTTAAGTGAATGGATTGAACCCATAACCTTGTCATTATTAGCACCGTGCTCAAACAACTGAGCTTTTCTTTATATATTTTTTTTTAAGGCTGCTTTAGCCCATAGCTTTTAGTAATTGCAGAAAACACTTTTATTTTATCCAACCAGTTGATTGAGGGAAGAATGTATTTTTCATAATTTTCAGTACAGTTTGCTTTTCCCTGAGGTGCAGAATAGGCAGAATAATGGCCAAGAATGCTGAAGGATTTTCGTGCCCCCTAGTGGCTCTTTGTCCTCTTCCACTTCATTCTTCTCCTCTTTTTGTCCACCTTCTGCCATGTTCAGCTGTTCCTAACTCTGAAGCAAACCTAGGTCCCCTGCTGGTTTCTCTTTTTTGAGTGCTAACATTGTATAACCAAATCACAGAAGGCAAATGAATGGTGGAATTTAAGTAAAAAAATTTTTCTTTCTGTCTTTGTAAGCCTGGTTCCCAGAGTGAGAACCTCATTCTGGAGTGAGACTTGGAAAGCTGGCTAGCTGAAAAGCAAGAATGGCTCTTGAAACAACAGCTCAGAGGAAGAAGCACAAAGGAGAATTTTGCTTTCCTTGGTCCCTGTCTAGAAGCCCTAGGACAGAGGTTCCCAAGCATAAACTGTGAAGGGAGGACTTTGGAGCAGTTGGAGATGATCTGGAAATACTGTTCTATCTGTAGTGAAAATGGATTCGAAGCTCTTGCACCAATAAGAGCCAGCGTTATAGTTTTCTTCTTTATGAAGGTGACTTTCTTCTTCGCTGCCTCTCCTAGGCCCACTGCAAGCTATTAATCCTTTTCTTCCATATGTATTCATTTGACTGCATTTTACCTCCCTTTCTGCTTTTGAGATGTCTTCTTACTTCAAGGACAGTATTAGAGCTGAAAATATAATTATTCCACTAGACTGCAGTGAACACCTCTTAGTCAGAGTATTTTATCTGAATAGTAGCCTTACTTTTCTTATCAGGAGGTTTTGAAGGGTTTATTTGCCAGGACCCAAGCAATCGTGATTTTTTTTTTTTTAGAGTGTTTTCTGTGCAGGCATTTTTTCCCTGGGATACACAGTAATCTCTCTACCACCTGAGAGAAGGAAGACTTTTCTTTTTGTCTGCTCAGACATAAATGTGTTTTTCAAGTTGGTCTGTTCTGGAATGAATCTTTAATTACCATTTTGGATTTTGTCATGAATTGAGAAGGCCAGTTTGAATGCAAATATTCTGCTATGATGAAGTGAAAAACTATGTTCTCTGAAGAGTTTTTGTGTAGCTTCATCCTGACAGTTGTAATATGGGAATTGTGCAAATCTGTGTCCGAGAACTGGTACCTTGTATGTTCGCGTGGGTTTTGAACTTAGCTATTAAGGCAGCTATCATTAAGGGTTTGAATGCTCTTTAATTTGGAATGGAAATACTGCTACTGTTCTTAGGGGGTGTAGGAGATGGCTATAGTGATAACTAAAAGCTTCTTTATAAATCAATTATAAGCTAAAATTTTCAAGCAGGCCTTTAGTGTAGTAAAACTGAATGTACTGGTTCTAGTGTAGCAATTGTCATGGCACTCACATCTGCCAGAGGTCTGTGCCTAACATCATAATGTTGCTTGGCTTTGGGCAGAGTAGGTCTTGGGAATACTTGACTAAAGGAACAATAAATCACCTGAAATTGGCCTAATGTTATTTCAAGGTCCCATTCCAAAGATGTACTGGAAACTTAATGCATATCTTTTCTTTCCCTGAGGTATGAATCAGAAGCTTTTTATTCAGGCAGATTCTCTAACTTGCCAACCTCTGTAAAACTGTGTTTTAGAAATCAGTAAATTCCAGTAAGGAAATGCTGGGTTTGGTTTGTTTGGATTTTTTTTCTTAATTTATTGTTTGAAAGACGTGCTGAAATTGTTACCTACTGGTTTTTTATTTCTAGGGTGTCCAAACATAATTTTTTTCTTTAATATGAGATAAATAGTATGTGTGGTTCAATTCAGTATGTATATGAACATGGTGATTCTGGATCATTTAGCCCAGTTATTTGTCAAGTTCCTGGTTAATACTAGATGTCTGAGAAAGAATATAGTAACAGGGAAGGCAGATAGATAATATTTTGCCTCAAAATATTTTCTTAGCCCCCAGCAACTTGTGACTAAGACTTCTAGAGCTAGAGGTGTTGCCTTCTATGTAATAACCTTTTGTTGCTGTTCCTGTTGTGAGTTTATGTAGTTGTTCTTGAATTCGTGTAGAGGGTGTAATGCCCTGCTGCCAAGTGTTCCACATTTTAGCTACATGTTGTAGGAAGAAATTTGTTTTAAATGTATTGTATTTGGAACCCTTTAGTTCTTGTACTGGATTAGAAAGAAACAATTGTATCTTTTTCTGGTTTGGTTTTTTTTGTTGTTGTTTTTTTTGGGTTTTTAAAATTTAATTTTATTTTATTTTTGTTGTTGTTGTTGTTGGTTGGTTGGGTTTTTTTGTTTGTTTATTTTTTGTTGGTTGGGTTTTTTTTGTTTGGTTTGGGTTTTTTTGGGGTTTGTTTGGGGTTTTTTGTTTTTATTTGGGTTTTTTTCTGTTTTGTTTTATTTTGTTGTTTTTTTTTTTTTAGTTGAAATGCTTTCGGCCCAAACAGTGAAAGATTAAATTGGCAAATTGTATCCTGTATAAAACTTTATAGATTTGGGACATTAAAAAGTATGCAGCACACTATGGCTTTGTACAGAATTTAAAAACTCAGATTTATGGGTGTTCAGCTTGAAGTGAGAAGAGAAAATTATGAAGAAAGACTAAAATTTCACGATGCAGATATTCAATATTGCAGCTACTTTAATGGTGGCTTAATTATAACTGAAATTTATATAAGTCAATTGAATTCTGATTTTATTTTTTTTTAACCTGATTTATACTAGGTTTTCTATTTGTGCATAGTGGGGTTGGGCTGGAATTTGGGCAACATGAACCAAAGAGAAAAAACCCAGCTGAAGTAAAAATAAAGAATACTTACTCCTGTCTACTCCATCTATGTGTTTAATTGCTTCCCATTAAGATCACTTAACATTTTAAAATTTCCTATTCTTTGTAGGATGGGATGAATATGTGCATGTTTATGCAAAACACCTTAACCAGACTTACGAGGTAATGTATTTTATTTACCCTTTTTTATGAAGTCATTATAAGTATCGGAATGTATTTTGGCTAACTCTTTAACAAGATGTTTAAAGTTAAATACATAGTTTTAAGTATGTAATTTTGGATCCCAGACCTTGTATTCATGCACGTTAATCAGGTAGGTATTTATGGATTTAAGTTGGACCTTAACATTTTGCAACTATTAGACTTTCTGGAGACTGGAACAGGAAGAAAACCCCTAGGCCTATATGTGTAGAGCTAGGAGATACCCAGAGTTAAGGAAATCTAGGCCTTCAAATTTTCTGAAACTCGACCTCTCTAACTCAGTGGAAATTGTTAACTCTTAGATAAGCAGCAACAGGTTATGCAGCCTACATAGGTAACATTTATTTGATATATTTATTTAATCTTCCCACTTCACAAGAGGAGTGTAGTCAGTTCTATCATCTGGTACTTCTGAAAAAAACACCCTTTCCTTTAGACTTAACTTCCCTTAAGAAATCAAGTTTCTATTAAATCCACTTGTGGTAGAGTCTGTCTTTTTCTGCTCAGAGCTCTTTGAAGATGAATACTCTTTGTTTTCAAATATTCTTTGTTTTCAAATAAGCTATACAAGAAAGTGTTATGAATTAACATTTTTTCTGTAAAATTACCCAGGAGATTGGAGGCTTTTATTAGTAACACTGTAAGGAATCCTCAGGATTGGAAGCCGTTTGCATAAGCTGGTCTCCATATAATCAACATTGATGGGGCAAAGCTAAGAGGAGGACTATGTGTGAAGATTAAGCCCCCACCTCAGTTGTGTTGACTCAGCGTATCTTTAAGCCGTGGTTCAGGGGGAGCACTGAACTGCTGTCTGGGGACATCTGTTGTAGATGGGATTAGTCTCCCTCAGAGCTGAGGCTGACTGTGCTCCTGAAAGAGGTGCCTCAAATGGATTATAGTGTGGATGTAGCCATCTTGGACCCATATCATCTGGTTTCTCATAAACCACAGGAAAAATGAGATTGCCCTCTTCCAGTGGGTTCACTTATGTCAAGTATTGTATGGACTGTGCTGCAACTTGTAAGTGAATCTGGGCCATAAGAAAGTGTTGGTGCTTCTGTTAAAGTAGGACTAAAACCAGACATGTGGTTATGATTAGGAAGCTGACTTCTGAATGTGGTTTGTAAACTGCTCAAAAAGCTAAATGTCTCTTCATAGTAAAAGATGAAACAGCTGTATTAGTGTGCAAATGCTGTGACTAACCAGCTGTCTTCATTTCTTAGGGAACTTGCCTTTTCCTAAGTCACTGTTCATTAGTATTCATTTCACATCAGTAATGGGGAAACATACTCTTCCTTCCTTCTGTCCTTTGAATTACCTTGAACATGATTAAATACCTTGAACATGATTAAATACAACACCAACAAAGGTAACAGATTGCTGCTTTCCTCAAAAGGTTTTGTCTGCAAAAAGAGTTTTGTTGATGACTGAGATAGTAGCACTCTGTTTGAAGAAGCTGCTGAAGCTGTCATGGTAAATCTCATTAATTTTAGATAACCCAGCCCTTCAGTTCTTTGTGTCTCTTTCTGCTGCTTTCTGGGATGTACTGGCTTAGAGTAGAATCTTGTGTTGCTATCCTGTCACTCCTTGCAGGTAGTCTTTTTAGGCATAATCCATGGGAGGTTTTTTTCATAATATGTGTTCTTCAGTACATGATACTTATTTTGATTCCATTTGATATATCTGTCTTGCTATTTCATTTTGGGATTCTGTATCAATTATGCAATAGTAATTTTGACATAAGTGGAACTGGTATTGTGCTGCTTGCTCACAAAGATGTAGTTATTTGGATAAATTGGAACAGTCTATTTTTCTCGACTTTTACTATAGAGATGGTTTGGTTGAATTGTTTTGTAATTTCTGAAAGGCTAAAAGCATGAATTTTGCTTACAAAAGTCTCTTGTGTAGGTTGCCTTTGATCAGCGTTGCACTAGTTCAAGGAAAAGCTTTTGGAGGAGGAGCAGAACTTACCACAGCATGTGATTTCAGGTAAGGCTAACAAGTTGTGTAGCTGTTATGTTGGGTCAGTGATTTAATGATTGTCCTAGTGAAATGTGAGAAGCTCGAGGTACCACTTCTACCAGGAGTCTCGTTCCTGAGTTCCAAGGCGTTTGCAACTAGATTTTGTCATCAGACTTCAGAGGGAAAAAAAAAAAAGTTCTGGTTTCTGCCAGGTTATGTGGTTTGGATCACCATGTTAAACAAGAGCAGTAAGGAACTGTAGCAGCTGACAGTGTTACACACCAAGCAGGTCCAGCTCACTTCCGAGTGAGAGGTAGGAGGGCTGCAAAACTGTATATCTCCCTGTCTCTCTGTGACTGTCATAAGTAAAAATAAATAAATAAATATCTTTATTACTCTTGCGTTTCTTGTTCTGGGTTTATTATTAGTGACATCATTTTGTGCTGCACAGTTTCTGAAACAAGAGTTTGAGGTGCAGAGGAAAACAAATGAGGTTTTGTCCCTGTTTTTTTTGCCTTGCAGGTGCAGGGATTTGCTAGCATGAAACAACTGGCAAAAAAAAAGGGCTAAAGCCCTTAAAATTAAACAGGAAGAACAGGAATGCGAAGAAACGAAAGTAATAAAATGTCACTTTATATAAACCATTGCTAATATGCAAACAGCCTACAGATGTAGCAGGATAAGCACGATGGGCAGCATCTCTGAAAATGAGGAGCTTTTAGTGAAGTTTTTATCTAGGAAAAGGCAGTATGTTCTTGAAGAGGGCCTTAGTGCCTGAAGTGGGAAAGGAGTTGCCCTGAACAAGCTGGAAGAAGATACACTCAAAAGTAAAAAAAACTAGAATATTACAGTGCCGTTCCAGGTATCAGGAACAGGCTTTGGCTGGAGGAGATGGTATCTGCATTGTCTGAGCCACTTGGAAGCTATCTTCCTTTGCTTTGAAAGTAGTTGCGGCTGGATCTTTCTTCATATCTGCTCAGCACACGGTGAGCTGAAACCCCAGCTGTCATGTGAGTCCAGGCTGTGTTACAAATGCCTGGGAAACAGCAGAGAGGCTCTGTGTTTGACAGCTGCAGTGCTGGCAGGAAAATGCACCTGGGAGACTCAGCAGACCTTTCTCTATCTGTGAGCCTGGTGACAGAAAGTGTTTCTTGTTATCTCTAAATAGGAGTTTAGGGAATGGGAATATAATTAAATGGAAATCTTTTGGCTTTCTAAAATGTGTAGTCTCTACTTACACTCCAGCTATGCTGTTTTGACATGCTTTGTAATTATAGGCATTGTCAAGTAGCTCTTATTTGCATGAATTGAGCAGCTGCAATTCCTCTCATGCACTGCCATAATTTTCATAATAACTACAGCTGTTGATCCATCTTCCATTACTTTCTACACACCCATCCAGTGCAACTGAATAACAGCAATTCAGGAACAGCAAATGGGACTTAATTAATAACAGCAACAAGACAGAGAAACATACTCTGTGCTGTTATTGCTCTTGAATTTGAGAATTTTAGTACTGTTGGAAAAAATCCTGGGGGTTTTTTGAGGACTATAAGTAGATATTAGTGGAACAGGTATTCTGTCCTCAGTCACTAGATGACAAAAGATGAAATTCAGACACTAATCAGAGATTTGTTTTCTTCCTCAGATAAACTGTTTGGACATTTTATTTTTTAAAAACAAATTGAGTTTGTTGTGGCTGCTTTTAATTCTAGATTTTCAAATACAGTTTTGTTTTTCACTGTCTCTGTTTAAACTACCAAACTGCTTGGTTTGGCCTGAAATATTTTCTTATTTTTATCTCTGCCACTTTGTACTACATTGACTATACGGATATTGTTGCCTAGGTACCTCCTCTGAAATGTGCTCTGGCAGCATGATGCACATCTCTACTAAAGTAGAGGTGTGGACAAATCCAATTTTAAAATAGCTGAGGTGGTTTAAGATATTACTGATACATTCTTCCTGTAGTAGTTCTTGCGGCTAATTGTCTCAGTCTGTTTTAAGCTGGCTCATTTTAAATTGGATTAGGGAGGGTTTGTGTGAGCTTTGGCACATTTATTACTGTCATAAGGATAATGATGAAAAGTGAAAGCATCTTAGGTCGGTCCACCTTTAATCTGGAGGAAGAGGTCTTCTCAAAACATCTTCTTCAATCTTAGCTGCTTATGTGTTGTTGGAGTATGACTCTCCAGAAGAGCAGCATCCTTATAAAGATCATAAGCATGTTGCTAGGGGGAAAAAAGAAAATCAGACCAGTGCAGACAAGAGCAAGGTAATTAATTTCCTTTCAGACTTTTTCTGATATGAAAATTGGAAAGATAAAGCTTCTGACACTATAATTATTTATCTCAATTATTACTGCAAAACTGAGTAATGTAGACATGTGCAAGTATGAAACTTGTTCAGACAGCTGAGCAATTTAGTATCATTTTCAAGAAATACTGACTTTTTTCAGTGTGCCACAGCTGAGCCTGTGAAGGTGGCTCGTGGTTTCTGCTGCCAAATGTTAATGTATTTTACAGGTCTGCATGACACTGCACCCATTTCAGTGAGGTGCAGAAGTGAATGTGATGTTGGATTTAGTGATGAAATTTTATAAATAATTGAAGTACCTGCATTGGGTTCCTATATGCAGAAACTTGAAGTATATCTTGTGCTTACACAATGTGTGAAGGTAAGGAGAACAAATGTGGCAGGATTGGTTGAGGAATTCGGACAGGAGAACAGGAATGGTAGAGGATTGTTGGGCAATAAGCTGGCAGATATGGGGAAGAGCCAGTTGGTAATGAATCCATTTGTGCAATTAGCAGGTCACCATAATCTCTGAGTGCAGTCACTGCAGTGCACTACCAACAAATAGCCAGAATAACTACCTTGAATTCTGAGCTGTCTTGTCTTCTATTTCATGTTGGTGCTTTTGAGAAATCTCACTGGGGCAATGTCTGTGTAGGTCTTCTACACGCATCTGCAACTTTGAAAATTTGGTCCTACATCGCTTGGCAATTGCTTCCACTGTATCTGAGTGCTTCTGAGAGACTGAGTCTCTTTCCTGCTACCCCATTTTTCCTCTCTAATGCTGCTGCAGTCCAAGTAGAGGCGTGTCCCTACCATGTCAATCAAATTTAAAAGGTAGTGTTTTGAGGCAGAGGACAAGAGTGCTGAGATAGAAAGCTGCCCATTTCTCATACCATTAGTCTCAGAATGGGTTTGTAGGTAGAGACAGCGGTAATTTCCTTTTCTTCTTTAGAAAATAAATTATTGAACTATAATTTCTTCAGGTGTAGTTGATGTTGCACAGTTAAATTGCAAAGGGCCAATTTCATTACTGTTGTAAGTGCTGAGCTAACTATTACCTTATGCTAATAATACTGCTTTTATCAAATTGGTCTTCCTTCGTTTTAGCGGTGTGTTTTCTATATTTTTGTGAAATATGTAGGCATGCTTAGTATTACGTTTTAAGGTGTTAAACATGTTCCATGAAACACTTAATAAGAGATAAAATGAAATGAAATGTTATTAAATAACTTTCGGGTTTTGTATTTCTGTGATAATTTATGTTTATTTACTTTTACAAGATGTATTTAGTGCATTAAATGCAATTTATAGGAAATCAAAGGAGCAGATGATAATCTAACCACTGCACAGATGTAGGTCCACTATGACCAACTTTTCAGTTGTTTCACCTTTCAAAAAGGGGAAGTGGAGGAAGCTGCAAAGACTTTAGTATTGTACAGTAAATTTTTTCGAAAACAGATTTCAGAACATCAGAGCATAGCACATGAGCTTCTTTGGAAATATTTCACTCTATACAAGGATTTGGGCTTTTAATTTTATCAGGAGGAGCATTTAGGTGCACAAGATGCAGCTGTTTGCAATAAGGGTGCCTCAGTACATAGTAGCATTTTTCATTGGGCAGAGCCTGATATGAATGTAGCAGGATGGGGTTCACATACTCTTGAGTTCTTGCAGAGTCCAGGCTCACAAAGCACTTTTCATTCATGTGACTGTAACATTTCTTCTCTGATGATATGTAGCATCAGTAGCCAAATCTGAGAGTGGATTCTCTGTAGAAGCCTAAAAGATAAGGGACTAAAATGTGTGTGTTTCAAACACTGATAGCTGGATAGCCATGGAGCCAGCTGAGGATTGTTGGTAATAACACACTGTGAGAAAGAACAGGATGTGGGTGGAGAAGGGGGCCATATGGAGGTAGAACAGCACTTTTCTGAGACAAATGTCCTTGTTCTGCAGCCTGGAGATAAGCACAACACAGTACAGGGCAAGTGCAGGAATGAGGCTGAGAAGCTGACATGCACTGTAGTGGGGGATTAAGACCATCAAAGACCCTTGAAGCCTCCAACCCATTTCCAGAAAGGTCTAGAAGAAAGGACTGTGCATGATAACTAATTTTCGTAGAAAGTGAGAAGCTTACCTCCAGGACAGGATAAATATATCTATAAAAAGGTTACCCCACAAAGGCTGGGCGTGTATGCCCCCCAGGACCCTGGATACTCCCAGCTGGATCAATGCTGCAGCCAGGACTGATCTCTCTTTTATTCTCTTTCTTCCTTTCTTTCTCTCTCTTTAATTCATCTCTCTCTCTTTCTTCCTTTTCACCCTACCCCTTATCCAAAATCCACTGCTGTGTGCTTATACGGGGAGGTCAGGGACTAGAATAACAATGTCCATGCCAAGCGTGTAAATTAATAATAAAACTCTATAAGCTTTCGCGGACCCTCCGACTTTTGCCATTCCTTTTGACCATCTATGAATCTTGGGTTCTTCCTTCTTCTTAAGGGTGGGACACCACATTTTCACAGCTTCAAATGCTTGCTATGTGGCATAGATCACTTTTTTAAACTACATAGAATTGTGGTCTCATATGTGTGTATGTGTGTGTATTTAAAATGTCCTGCAAATCAGTTGGCAGTTTTAGAATTCCAGTGTAATCCTACATCACTTCACATTTTTAGAGCCCTGGGGGGTTTGTTACTACAAGTTTCTGGTTATGATTTTAAAAATCTCACATTGCCTGCCTTTAAAAAGGCTGTTCTTATTTTTGACATGGTACATTTAGTAAGCACTGCTAAAAATGGGCTCAAGAGCTTGTGTTATTTGCCTTGTATTTATGGACTGATATTGGGGGGTTTTTACCAGTTTTCATTTGGGATTGAATTTTGCGTGTTTACAGTCTTTCAGGCAGAGGATTTTTAGATGCAGTCTACAATTCAAATTTACCACTGTTCGATTTTTGTAGAAATTTAAATAATATCAACAAAGCATGAGTTTGGGTAGATGTTTTCTTTCTGAAGTTGTCTTTTTGAATGGATTTACTTCATTCTAGGTTGTTTAGTTTGTTTTGTTTTGTTTTGTTTGTTTTTTTTTCCTTTGGGAGGCCAAACTATCTTATCCTGGGTAAATGAAACTTTTCTTATCAGCATTTGTCTGTGTTTTAGACCACTTGTACCATGAAATCGTACATCCTTTCTGTTGAACAATTCTGTCTGCAGCTGATAATAAAATGTGCTGCGTGATAATAATAAACAGAGATAGTCCAGATAATGGAAAACTTAGATAAGGCAGATTTTAGAAGATGCAGGTCTAGACCCATTCTGATACTTGCTGATATACTGGACTGTTTGGTTCACTGTAGAGAAGCATTTAAGATTCAAAGAGAATTTGAGAAAAAGAGTACAAATGCACTGGAATTGTCCATTAGCTTGCATCTGTGAAGTGACTAATTCCAAGTTTAAATAAACTGGTATTTGAGGTATTTGAGTTTGATGCATCATTGCTGATCTTCAGTACTAATTTTTTTTTAATATATGTATATATTTATTATCAGATAGCTCCACAAATTGGTTAATATGAACTGTGAGAAGCACTTATATATTCCAGTCTGCTGGTTTTGAGGTGAGGTTATACTGAGCTGTGGCTTCATGAGGACGGACTGCCTGAACAGCTTCCTTGGATATGGGAGGAGAGTGTCCCAGTTGCATGTTCCCAGCTCACTTCTTACCTCTGATTTGCCAAGCACCAGTGAAGATGCCTGTATGAGTCAATTATCTCACTAAAAAGCAATAGAAAACCTGGGTTTTTCCTGTTTTTGCAGTTAACTAGAGTGGCTTGTAAGGGCGTATAATACTGTCTAGAGCCAATGTAAAGGAGGAGCTAAGTCTCTAGATGACAAAGAACTGTAAAGGGTGAGAATACAATCTACTCCTTTTGGCTCTAGGGAGATGTTAGATACCCTCAGTTTCCCCTGAAGCCACAGCTTTCAACTGCCTAACTTTGCACTGGATCAGCTTCCAGAGAATGTCTTCCTGAGTCCCTGTTAGCTGTTTCATTTTTCAGCCCTGTCATGTGCTATTGAAGAACTATGAAAAGAGCTCTTCCTCTCTTTATCACTCCAAGTAGCAGTATAGTTAAGATTGTAGATCTTTGAAGGGTAGTCCTCCACATCAGGGCTACTGTTCATTGAAATGACCAGATGTTCCCGAAACGACTCAATTTCCCTGGGTGTAAGCAGGCATTGTGAGGATCTCAACCAACTTTCACTGTAAACATTGCCTTCAAAATTGCAACTTCAAGTCTTCCTCTTCAGCCCCTGGTTTTTATTTTTGTCTTTGATCCAAAGCAACACAAGGTCTTAGTGAAGATTTGGAGCCCTGCAGGCTGGACCTCTGTGTTCCTCTTCCTTCCAGATTTATGCAAAATTGTGTGAAACAAGACTGCAAACTGTTTGAACTTGTTAACCTTGGTGGCTCCAGCTTCCTACTCCCTGGATCCTATAGTCAGTAAGAAGTTAATTACTATGCTGCGACTCAGCAGTCTCAGTAAGAATAAATCAAATTGCAAATTCTTATGTTAAATAGATTCCTATTGTGCTTAAACTGTTGTGTGTATAAGGACTTCTGCTGTATCCATGGTCTGTTACTAGGTGTTATCTTCCAGTCCTATTTTGTGTGCTGATGATTCATATTCGTAAACAAAAAGAAAATACATAGACTGAGAAAAACCCAATAATTTAAATTAGCATGGATTTTTGTGTGTGTGAAAGAGACAACAATTGTCAATAAAAAGATAGCAGGGGAAATTATACTTTTGGTGATAATTGGTCACACTCTTAGGCATATTTATGAGGGATCTGTTACAGTTTGCTGAAAATGTGCCTGCTTCTTGTCCAGGTAGTCTGAACATGACATCAGTGATCTGAAGTTGGTTTGAGATTCCCATCAGTATAACTAATATTCTATATTAAAAAGTAATGAGGAGAAGCAGCAGGTTACTGCTTCAATGTAGAGTTTTAATGTTAAATTATCTATCGCATTTATGCCTTTTTGAGTTACATCATCGTGCTCTTCCCCACCTCACCAAAAAAATCTCTGAAGTCATGTATCATATTTGGAAAACTTAGGTCACAGCCACCGTGATAATTTAAAAAAAGCCAAACCACGACTGTCAGTATTTTTTGTTTGAAATTAACATGGTATCTGGGCAAAGCAGCAACGTTCCTTTATAATTGAATCACCAGTGATTTCAACTAAGTATATGATCTCTCTTTGCTTTAGTCAGAAACTGTGTAGGATGTGCAAATGCAGCATTGGTAGCACCGCGTGCAGAGACAGCTGAATTTCGAAGCGTGTCTTGTTACCCTGTGTCTTGTGAAGGGTTGTTAGTGTGATGTTACGTTGTATTTTAAGTTCTTTAGTGCTGTGAATTACAGAAACCTGATACATCAAATCCATCATAAAGTATTAGAACAGCTCGAACCTTGCTGCTCTCAGGGCTGATGTCAAGAAATGCTGTTCCTTTCCAGTCGGCTCAGTTCAGGCAAGTGAGGTGATCTTTGCGTTTTTGACATTTTAGATGCCAAGCTCTGAGCCACTGTTGGGAAGCCCCTCCTCCTCTTTGTGTATCATCTGTAGAGATGAGCAGAAAATGTAATTGAAATGTTCCTGCCTTAAGAGACTCTTGAATTTGGTCTGGGAAAGCTTTCTGTTTTCTATGGTTTTGATAAACATACATGATGAAAATAAAGATGTGGGAAGCCAAAGTTATAAACATGGTTTCCATATGCTGCATGAAAGTGTGCACATAATTTAAAAAATACAGTATTTCCTCTTTGAAAACAAGCTCCACTATAGTTTTTTTTTTTTTTTATTTCTAGGTGAATACTGTCATTTAAATTTGACTAAAAATTTTAATTATCAAACACCTTTACGTGCAGGTGGTCTTTTTCATCAAAGGCTCTGGTAAAATATCACTGGATCTTTCCTGACAGAAATTTTTGCTTTAGTCTAAAAAGCATATCTGTTGTTGAAAATGTTTGCTTGAACAGAATCCAAATAGCTCTAGTTTCTTTTTTGGGAAGGAAAGACTCATGTAACATTTCAGATTTCCAGCATGAGTAATTTTTTTGTGAGCATTATTTTGGCATTCACTCACTTGTGTATTGAGGCTTTGGCAGTCTGTAAAGAATAGCTAAAACCTGCTTCATGGGTGCTATGACCCAAGTGCTATGGCAAGATGAGAACTGCTCTGAAAATAATTGTATGGTAACTGAGGTGCCTGGGACCCACTGACACCAGAGTAATACAAATATAGTCATAACTGGGAATTACAAGAAGAGAGTGTTAGTAAGATATTGGTCATTAGCCGGGGAGGAGAAATAGGGTGGTAGCCCATGGATTGCTGTTGTACATCTGGAGGTAATAAGGAGGATCCAGGCACTGCATCTTGAACCATGGGGCATGAGTCCAGCTTTATGGCTCTGGGTGATTCATGCTGTTTTCAGAGTTTATACTGCACACTTCAGGGGAATTAGAGCTCCCCAGTGTAACTATCTGCTTTATTCCTATGTGTTCTTAAGTTGTGATCTGAGCCTTGTGTGTGTTCAATAATCCTTTATAAAACCATGCTGCTCCTCGCCAGTGTGCGCACAAGGGGTGTTAAACAGGTCCAAGGCAGCACTCGTGGACAGGACAGTCTTTATTGCTATCTTTGTAATTGTAAAAAGTTTTTCTCTCCTACCTAGGAAAGACCTTTTAATTTACTTTTTCTGCTGTTTTCTGAAACTACTCAGCTCACTTGGATGCTTAGGCACAAGATGGGATGAGGGAGCGTGTGGGATCACACAGCTTTTATGTCACATCGCAGCTTGCGAAGGGGCCATCCAATGTGTGTGTGCAGCACCCATGGCCTGGCGTGGCAGTGGTCAAGGGCTGCATGAGCCCCCTGGCCAGCCCTGTCCCCATCTCCACCAAGCCCTCCTGCATGGTGCTGTCTGCCCAGAGCACCTTGGTGGGGATGGAACCTTGGGCCTTAGGAACCCCCTGTGGGCATTGCATGTGAGCCTAAAGAAGTATCATCCTGGAAAATGGGGCAGATCCACCTTGTGATTTGGCCAAATTATTTTCTTTCCTGTCAGTTTATTGAAAAATTACTGGGAAGGGGAAGACAAAATAAAAAGGCTCATCTTACTTCTTTTTATACTGCTCGTGGAGTTTTAATCAGTCATGCTTTTTCTGGGTCCTTATTTCTTGCCTTGTGATCTGCCGTCTAATTCAATTTTTCATTCCTGCTGCAGAAAATGTCTCTCTGCAATTTCCAATATCCAGCTTCATTTATCCCTTTTAGAAGAAATGTAGCTTTTTATAGCATGCTTTTTTCTCTCCGGCTTCTGTGAAGCCATGGGTGAGAAAGTGTCAAGCCTGAGGTAAAAAATTAGATTTAAACCCCCCTAATTGAGGTCTGCTGTATGAGCCTCCATCTGTACCTGACTCCTGGGAGATTCTGGTCCAGAATGAGACTGAAAGTCTGTGCGGGTGGCAGCCGGTGTGACAGCAGACATCACCTGCAGGAGACTTTGGGGGGGGGGGCCTTACCTACCTTGTCTTGATTGAGACTGCACTACTCTCCTTGGAGGGTATTAGCACCAGCTTCTTTCCCTGTGTTTCTTTCCTTTTATAATCCCTCTCTCTAAAACTAATGATCTTTCTGGCCCTCTTTTAGCCCCTCTTCTTTGATCATGGAAGTGTTTAAGAGGTAAACTCTTTTTCGCTTCTCTGGTTGTTCTTACACAGTCATGTCTAGACCAGTTTTAATCTGGGTCTTGCCAGGGGACTCTCCCAGAGGGTCTTCTCTGCTGCCTTACTGAGCTCCTTCGTGCTGCTGATAGGCCTTTTCTTGATTTTTTTCCATGCAGACTTTGCTACTGATGAGATGCTCTTTTTTTGGAGGACATGTAGTTCTCTGTTTCTGCCTATTATAGTTTAATTCCTGTTATCCAAGGGATCTTTTTCTGATAACAATATTATTTTTGTGCTTCTTCCCTGGAATGGCTTCCTTTAGAATTGGTAATCTTGCAGCCTCTTTGAGTTGACTTTGTTGATTTTGGAGGCTCCTCTTCCATTGAATATCACAATATTTGGGCAATAGGTGGTGGTTACCCACACTTTAATTTCCTGTTTATTCCTGGAGACCACATTCCTGCTAAAATGGCTCATGTCTGTTTAGCAGTTTCTGCACTGGTGTCCCAGTGTTCCAAGTCTTCCTCTAACCCTTGTCATTGCTACCTATTCCATTGTTTAGATTCAGGGCTCCACTTTTCAGAATTTTAGCATCAAGGAAATGTTTTGTGCTTCTAGATGAAAGTATGACTTTGTCATTCTTTCTTCTGCTTTTCATTTGACTCTGGGTGATGTAAGAAAGCGTGATAGAGTCATGTTATAAATTGCTATTTTAAGACCTCCTTTGAAGAATGCAATTCTCATTGTTTAGGTCCCTTTGCTCCCTTCTGCAAAGTGCCCTCAGGTTTCCCAGCCAACTCAGAAGAATGTTAACTTTTATTTAAGAAAATACCTCTGTAATTAGGAATCTATTTACTTGATCTGATTTTTACCCTGATCCTTAGAGTTCCATAAAATGCATTGGAGAATCTGACTGGAGGACAGCAAAGGTAGGGGTAAAGGCAATGTATGCTAGGGAGACATGAGAGATTTTTCTGGGCCACTTTATGTAAAGTTTGATTCTTAGCTTTTGTGGTGAGTGGGGGGAAAATGGATGCACTAAGGGTGTTACAAAATAATTTAGTAACTATAAATAAAAGTCCATGTAGTCTCTGTAAAGTGATTTGAGAACAGCTGTGAGAAAAGCTTTTGTGCTGGTGAAATTTCTTAGGATGGCATCAAGCCTACTCCTTTGACACTGTGATTTAGAGCGTGCCTAGAACACTCTGTGCTTGGGAGGCTTGGTACGATTTTTTTTATTTTGCTTCTTGGGTATCATTTAAATTTATTTAAACCTCAAATAAAGAAGGTTATTGTTTTGTGATTTTAATTGGTGGAGTGTTTTTAAATCACTGAAAGGATTTGAGAGGGGTGACTTTCTGATGGGCTTGTTAAAATTGTAGCTAGACCTACTTCTTTCCATTGCTTTCTTGTAGAAAAGGTTATGGATTAAAGCTGATAAACAGGAAAGATTATGAATGTGCACAGTCTTCTTTTAGCCTATTAAAATTTGGGATTGCAGAGCATCTTTTAGCAACTGTATCTAAGATAAGCTCAAGGCATGCAGTTCCCCCAGACTATCTTTAAACTATTTTGTCTTCATTTTTATGTTCTTTAGTAGTTACAATTTATTAATCTGTCAAGTGAATATCTGTGACTCAAGGATTTTCAGAAAGAGCAAACATTTGGGGGATTTGCTTTTATGATGCCATTGTAGTCTGCATAGACCATCAGCACAAGCATGTAGCACAAATCCTTACTTTTATTGGTTTTACAGTAATTTCACTTTGGAAGTCTCCCTTAGTGCTGTTGCAGGTCTGAAGTAGCAATTGCTGCATTATCTAATTGCCTTATTATTTTTCTGCATAGGGCAGAAACATGAGAAGCTCTCAGTGAGAAAGAAGATATGAGAGAGATGCAGAGGGAATTAATACTAGCAAGCTGTGTTGGGAAAGCATGTAATAGTTTTAGCTTGCCAATATTCACTATATTGCTCCAGTTCAAAAATCTGCTAAATAGAATTAGCAAGGAGTTATTGATTAAATGTTTAATCTGGGTCTTTTTGGTCCTTTAAAGCCTATCCAATTAATCAAGTGAGATTGAAAAATAATTGAAATTATGATTAACTCTTCTCAGGATAATTCCACTTGTTAACATTCTCAGAGAACTGGTGAGATTTTTTGGTGATAGAGGGTGTAGTAAGCTGACTTTCAAAAAAATCTTTAGCCATTTTGTCTAGATAATCCCCTTACAGAGTATCTAGGTAATTATTTGATGTTGTAGTGATAAACAGACTGCCGAGACACTGCACTGGATAGGCAGAGAGGGATTAATTAGTCCCAGCTTGCTTTTTGGAGGAGACTGTCGTATTCTTAAGGGTCTAATTCTAAAAACATCTGTCATGAAAATTGAAGTAAGAACTGGAAGCTGCTAATCAGCAACTTTGCTGACTGGCTAAATTATTTTAGTATAGTGCTGAATATTTCTTCTGCGGAATATTTTTCCCACAGTACCTTGCTGCTTCAAAATTCATTTTTATTGCAAAAATGACTGGTTAATACATTTGTTGTTTTAAGATGAGTTTCTGTAGTAACTGTGGAAGGCTTGTGTATTGGAATATTGAACAAGGCTTACACAAGACAAGTTGTCACTACCAGAACACAGTGTTGTCATGTAATTAACTTCTTAGTGTTTAGGTTTCCAGGTCAGGTCTCTGCAGGCACAAACTGCAGCCTTACCTTTAGTCATTTCAGGCTTTCTGTGGCTTTGTGAAAATATCAAGGCTAGTTCATATTCAGGTTGTGTTTTCAAGGTTGTACTCAGGAATTACTTTTGTTGTTAAACATTCTGGAGAAGCTAGGGATTAGTTTTGCAGCAGTTGCCAAGGAGCATTCATATATCATGCCTGAAGAATTTGTGTCTTATTGCTAAGGAAGTTCTGTAGTTTCTTACACATGCTCTAATATCTGTCTTTCCATGGTGGGGAGAATAGGTATAAGACATATGAAATGGGAATGTGCATAATATCTGGTGTATCTTTCTGACTCTGAGAGTTGGTATGCAGATACCAGAGGTGGATTGAGTGATAGGTATGAGTTAAACCTTGCAGATCCACATGCCGTGCTAAAGAAAATGCTGGAGAAGGCAGTGAGCTTGGAGGATTCCAAACCCCTTGGTATGTGTTACACGAACTCTTCAAAGTAGTGTGAAGTTCCACAGTGCTTGACTGCTTAAGTGATGATCCTGGCCCAAACCTCAGGCTAACAGCATTTACAGTTCCAGTTAATTGCTCCTTATGGTCCAGCTTCCAGAGCCGCCACTTGCCTGTGGCATGATCCCTTACTATCCATGCCTGAGCCAAGGAACTGAAGCTACAGAATTATCTGGGTGCATTTGTAGCAAAGGTGACAGTTCTCTCTTATGGAATTTCTTTCACATCCAGCTACCCTCTTCTGCTTATCTGAACAGTTACTGCATTTCAGCCATTCACTTTAAAGCTGCTTTTTTTTTCCTATTTAAGAAGCTTAGAATGCAGCCTAGAAAAGATTACTTGATTTATGTGGTGCACTGAACCGACCTGAAATAAAGGACTTCTGTTTAATCCAAAATCAAGGCTTTTGCTGTACAGATAAAGGAACAGGTAGTTTATTTCTTGCAATGATGCTACAAATTCAACAATCACAACTGTCTATTGCTTTGTTTTAATGTATTGTAACATTTTAGTTGACTAAAAACATCCCATCGCTTCATGTCTTCCGCAGCACTTTGTGTGTAAGAGCAGCACTTCATTTTTGTTGGGGTTTGTGTGCCTCAGCAAGAGAAATGAGATTAGATTACAGATGGGTACCTGTGCAACTCTGCTGCCTGAGTCCCGTTCACTTGCTTCAGGAACCCACCATCAATACTGGGATCTGCTGTGTCCCCTGGGATGCTGAGGACAATAGAGTGAGATTATGAGGTGCAATTTGCTTGTGAAGTGATGGGACAGGGATTGTATTTTTAGTGTTGAGAAGGTACAGCTGGAAAACAGGGAAGAAGTGAACAATGGACTGGCTTTCTTACTCACTTAAGGTCCAGCATGCATGTGAGAGCTGCTGCTGTTGCAAATTGTCCTGTTAGCACTCACCAAACAAAGTTCCAAAATCCTAAACTAGTTACACGTGAACTTTGCCAGCAAAATCATTAAATTTTCATGTCCACCTGGCAAAGGAAGTTCAATTTGCATGATAAACACCATCTACAGATAATGTCATACCTGACCTCTTAACAAATTCTTGAACTTGCACTCCCCAGCAGTGTGTGTTTTAGAAAGCTCTTTTGGCCGTGTGTCAGCATAACACTGCTATTACTTAATTTTAAAAGAGTTAATTAAGCTGATGACATATTGATGAGTGTATTAGAAAGGCACACATGTTGGGCAAAGTGTATGGCAGCATTGTACATCAGCTTTGTTCTTCTATTCTTTGAACAAGTGTTTGGCTCTCGATAACCTTCCTTCTGTTACCATTTTCCTGGTGGTTTCCTTTTTTCTTTAATATCTCTCTTTTCCTGTACCTGCAATAGTTGCACATGTGATTTGGGGGGTTTTTTGGGTTTGTATGGCCAGGTTTTGGTAGCAGAGGGGCTACAGGGGTAGCAGTAGGTACAGCTTCTGCGAGAAGCTGCCAGAAGCTTCCCCGTGTTGGGTAGAGCCAGTGCCAGCTGGCTCCAAGATGGGCACACTGCTGGCCAAGGTTGAGCCAAGCAGGAATGATAGTAATGCCTCTGTGATAACATATTTTAAAAGGAGAGAAAAGTTACTGCACAGTTGTAATTGTGGCCAGAGAAGAGCAGGGTGAGAATATGTGAGAGGAACAACTCTGCAGACACCAAGGTCAGTGGAGAAGGAGGGAGAGGAGGGAAGGAGGTACCTGAGGTGCCAGAGCTGAGATTCCACTGCAGACCGTGGTGAGGCAGCTGTGCCTCTACAGCCCAGGTAGGACCACAGGGATGCAAAGATTCACCTGCAGCCCCTGGAGAAGATCCACACCCAGAGCAGGTGAATGCCCAAGAGTGGGCTGTGAACCAGTCGGAGGCCCATGCTGGAGCAGGGTCTTGCAGGGACCTGTGGATCTGTGGAGAGAGGAGCCCAGGCTGGAGCAGGTTTCCTGGTAGGACTTGTGAACCCATGCTGGAGCAGGCTGTTCTTGAAGGACGGCACCCTATGGAAGAGTGAATCACACTGGAGAAGTTTGCAGAGAACTGTGTCTGTGTGAGAGGCCCCACACAGGAGCAGAGGAAGGACTCCTCTCTCTGAGCAATGGCAGAAACAACTTGTGATGAGCTGACCATAACATCCACTCCCCATCTCCCTGCGCCAAAGTGTGTGTGTGGCTGACCATAGACATTGCTTTTCATCTGTCCGTGTGTCCTGCATCTATGTTTTGCAAAATATGTAGTTCTACTTGAAGATTTATTATTATTTCTGTAACTCTTGCTCTACAGCATGCTAAAAACATAGATGTCGTTTAATTGTACCCCAAGGCCATTGACTCTCGTTTTTGGAGAATTTTCCACTTTGTGTTGGTTCAATCACCTTGCAGATATGGTATTACTGAAATTTATAGAAGAAGGTAGCAGATTTAGTGAGGGAACTTACTGTGACCCAAAGACATAAGCTCTGTTTATTATTTATATTAATATTGGTGGTTTGAGAGCAGGATGCCAAAGTATTTGTGGGGGAGATAAAAGTCATCTCCTGCAGTTCTGGCTGCCCTCTCTTGGTACAGCCATAGCTGGGAGCCAGGTGCTGCAGCACTGTGTGATGCCGGCTGCCTCCCCCCATGGTGTGCCAGTCTCACGCCAACTAAAAGGGGAAGATCAGAAGTCAGGAGCTGTGTCCTTATGTGACACTGGGAGTCAAACAGGGAACGGGAACAAAATCCAGGTTGCTGACAGCACATATAATGTTTTAGGTGTCTTGCTTTCCTGTAAATGGGTTTCAAAAGCATAGTTGCAGGAACTTTTAAAATGCATAAAATAGAGGATGGTATCTGTCCCTGCCTAGTAAACTTGATTAGTACCTTTGCCTTGTCAGGATGGTGAGTATAACTCGAACCGTGAAGTCCAGGAAATGATGAGGTAAGGGCCAGCACAGATCTTAATATAATCTTAGTTCTGCCAAGGAACTGATTACACCCATTGGAACAGCTCAGTAACATTAGTATTTATAATAAGCAGGTATGAAAAATTGAGAAAGTGTATTTTTGTTTGCATTTTCAGCTTTTGTTGTATATGCTCTGGCTTCAAGTAGCTGGGAAATACCTTAGCAAAGGAAAGCATAGCTGTTAGCTCACAGCAAGTGCTGCCTTTGGGGAGCAAGTGTACCTTTACAAGGCTGGGATTTGCTAGGCTGTGATGTTAATAACAAGGTTTCTTCTCACGTGCATCGCCAGTGATGTGATGAGATACAATGTGACAGTCAGTTGTTTGTGGGTACAATGAGATGTCACAGAATGAAGGAATCCTCAGATCAAAGGGGGAGGATTTGTAACATTTAGTGCAGCTGAGAACATTTTAAAATGTACAGCAGGAACATTTGCTGTAGCTCGTTTGCTTTAGATGACTAACACAAAATTGGATGTGGCCCATGGTGGCTGTGCTTTCTTCCTAGGGGGGTTGTAGTGTTCGTAACATGGAAATAAAATGTTCTCAAAGAAAGTTTCAGGTGCACTTTGGGGCTTATATTACCTTAACCTCTTATTTCCAATTTGAATTGTGAGGATTTTGCTACCCTTCACATTTCTGAAGGATGTTCCCCTGCTTACTATAAGGTCTTCTGTCACTTTGTACATTAATTAGATTGAATAAATAATTTTTCAGTACTATCATGCAACAGATTTTCTTTATTAGGGCAGAGAAGGCATGTGTGTAGAAGTCTAGCAATATGACCTTCCCCTGGGACACAGGGGACCCAGATTTTAATTCTTTTGACAAGAAAGACAAGAACAGGCATACTGTTCAAATCAGGGTTAATTTTGTATTCATCTACTACTCTGTTTCACGCAGGGCCACTACTAGGTGAATAAGGTATAAACAGCTCAGGAATAGTACTTTGGTCTTTCCAGCTTTTTGATGTCTGCCTCTTTATGTTAAATAATGCTTAATGTGCTTTTCTTACATAAATTCTTTTAATGGGAGATCAGATCAGTCACATCTCAGAAGGTAGACTCAATTCCTTTCATACAATAAAAAGGGAAATATGTATGCGAGGCTGCAGCTGGTAGCGTTCAGAGGCTGATCCCAGGCTGGCTTGGCAGCTGCTTCCGCTTCTTCAGACATGAGCTCAGGTCTCCATTGCTTCCCGGGCACAGGGACTGCAAGTGAGTGATAAATCTAACAGAGAGTATGATGGGTGGTTTCTGTAAGAAATGGTGTGACTTCATAGTTGAAAAGTCTGAAAAACCATAGATACCTTTCCTAAGCCTGAAGGCAGTCCAATACTGCAGTTACACCTTCTACTGACTGCCACTTATCTCAGTATTTTCTGTGGAGCTTGTTCAAAGGAGCATTGTGGGAAGAGGTGAATCCCAGTGAGGTTCTGGAAGCTGCAGCCTCACAGTCTCTCTGTGAGTTAAGCTGTCAGTGGTTTATTTTCCTTTCATTGTATTTGGTTCCATTTTCTCTGAGGGAAGTAAAGACTCTGTGGGGAAACAGAGCCCTTCCCACATACTAAACATTGTTTGAAACAATCTCAATTCAATATACAAGTGCAACATGGCCTGCCTGACCTGTGGTGGCTGTCCTGTGAGACTGCCTACAGGTTGTCTGGCATCAGATGCCCAGCTGCCTATGACCCTGTCTTTTCTAGTGCCTCACATCGCTCGGCACAGCTAGAATTAAACCCTTAATAATGTTTTCATTATTGGTTTTCCAGTGGGACATGGGGTGTGAGCAAATTGCAGAGTAAGCTGAGCCAGTAGAGGAGTTTTGGAATACTTGCAGAGTCATTCTTTTGAGAGAAGAGACCTGAACTCCCTGGGATTTGCTGGGTCTGGGAAGCACTTGATAATGTTAGCTTAAAGCCTTTCCTCCCCTGCAATACTCTGCTTTCTTCCTTTTGTCACACAGCCTTCCTCTGCTATCTCTACAAAAAGCCTTTCATGCAATCTGGCCCGTCAGCTGTTGCTTTTGTGCATTGTGCTGGATCTGGGATAAAGCGTAAGCTCTTCAATTCTGATGCTGTACAGTGTAGCATGAATGCTGATGGTGCTCTGGTTAAGAATAAAGCAACCAAGCAAACTTACAATTAACAATAACTAAGCAGATGTGAGAACAGTGAGTTCCTAGAAGTAGTTGCATTTTTAAAGATTTTCCTTTTCTTTCCCCTTTCTAAGCTGTTCACCTTGGTATTTTCACTATGGAAAACTGCATTGCTAGGAAACAGACTTGTGTGTAGACCTCAGTATCACAAGCTTTGTCTTCAAAAAGCCAATTAGTGCTTGAAGTAGAAGTTAATCTACCTCACGAGTGTAATTTCCATCCTTTGCCTTACAATCAGCGCAAGCAGCCACACTACAGAACATCACCTTGAGAAAGAGCGAGTACTGGTCTGTTTCTGTATATTTTTTCTATGTGTTTCTATTTCTAGAGGTTTTTTCCACTAACCTAACGTGTGTCAGTGTGACCACTGTGTGAAGACAGAACAATCTGCTGCAGCAGAGCTCCTCCAGGGAGATAGCTTAATGAGCCCTAGGGTGAGTTCTTAAGTAAAGGAGGTGAGAACCTGTGGAAAAGAAGCATAGAAAAGAAAGATGTGAAATCTTCAGAAAGAGGAATGTTACTTATTTTGTAGAGGGGAGCAACTCTATTACACACTGCAAGCATAAATAGAAAGCAATTCTAAGCACTGTGAGCCATAAGTTGAGCATCCATCCCAATTTCCCTCACTGTAATGAGCAGTTAGAAATCAAACTCACATGGATCTCTAAAATATGGAAGAAAAAAGCCCCACCTGTGCTGTGATCACCACGGTGCTGACAGAACCTCCCCAGTTCAGATCAGTACTGAGACCACAATCCATCTTCTTGAGAAATATTTTGTACCTTAGTTTGCATGGGTTTTACCCAACACCCCTTGGTTTAGGCATGAATTAGCAAGGCAGTGTCGCACTGCGAATAAATGTAACATGTCCTCTGTCTGCAGTTCGGATTTCAACACTTTTTAGAGCTGACTACAGGTACAGTATAGGCACTAAGCATCTTTACTTGTAGCAGCCTATGTATCTAATTTTGAGAAGGGCCGAAAGCTGCAGTTATGGCACCATGTCATGTAAAAATTAAGATACTCCAGCTCCGGCTGTAATGAGCACGCTGTCAAGTTGTATCAGCCTCTGGAAGCAGAGGGGAGGAGAAAACAGAAAATTGAGAGCCGTTGAGCTGAAAACGAAAGTCGATGCGGGGGTTGACCTCTGTGTGTTTGTTCTTCATTGACAGGTTGATGACGCCTGGAAGTGAAATTCGGTTTGTCCACAAGCACATGGGCCTGGTGCCAGGCTGGGGAGGAGCTGCCCGGCTGGTGCGGATCGTGGGCAGCGGGGCAGCCCTGCAGCTGCTGGGCGGGGCTGCCCGGGTGGACCCCGAGAGAGCTCTGCGCCTGGGGCTCTCCGAGGAGACGCTGCCGTCCTCAGACGAAACCACAGCGTTAGGAGAAGCCCGAGCCTGGCTGAGTCAGTACACAGAGGGTCCGACCAGTGTGATTCGGGCTGTGAAAAAGGTGGTGACAGCAGGAAGAGAGCTCCCGCTGGAAGCTGCCCTAAGGACAGAGAAGGACATTTTCGGAACTGTATGGGGTGGGCCTGCCAATTTGCAGGCATTGGTTAGAAGACCGAAACATAAATGATGACTTATGCATAAGAAAGGGGCTTGGACCTTTTTGCAAACAAAGCTTTCAGTAAAGCAGCCATTAAACTGAATTGTTTGAGGACTTGTCCATTTAAAATGGCATTAACATTCCTGCCATTTAGGTCAGGCGGGCGTATTTGGTGTGCAACCACA
This sequence comes from Eulacestoma nigropectus, assembly GCA_013397775.1. Classification (NCBI taxonomy): domain Eukaryota; kingdom Metazoa; phylum Chordata; class Aves; order Passeriformes; genus Eulacestoma; species Eulacestoma nigropectus. The sequence goes on along the minus strand of VZTE01000892.1, from coordinate 2,118,558 downwards.
GAGAAATCCCGGGCAGATTCTCTACTGTCTTAATCACCCACTGAATGGAGATTAGTGAAATTAGTATGTAAAGGCAAATACTGTGCTGAAAATAGAACTATAATTCATTTGGAACGAGGCTGAAGATTATTTTATTTGGTGTTAATTTTGGTTTTTTAACTGATATGGAAATTAATTACTTGAAAGTTATGAGGTTTATTCATTTGTGGAACAGGTGCATCTAAAGCTGCAAAATATGAGCTTCCCAACCAGTGTCTTTAAGCAGCTTGGAAAAGATGACAACTAGTGAGAGGGTAGCTTTTATTTTTTCCATTTCTAGTTAGTTCTTCATATAATTGCTGAGAAAGTATCCTTGGATACTTCAATTTTAATGGTGCTGTTACAGGAGAAGCTTCTAGCACTCACTCACCGACACTGATTCAGGTTTTTAAATGTATTTTGGTGTCTTCTCATTGCTCAAGGAATCAACTGCCTACACATGCATCTGCACATTCCCATATCCTGTACCTGTGCAAAGTTGCTGGCCTGGTTCTTTACACAGAATCTAGTTGAAATCTTGGAAGGCCATGATGTATCATGCCCCAAAATGGCTTGTCTTTAAGTGACTGGGTGATGTGAGTACTTCAGCATTCTGGTAAGATGTGTGTGGATACGTCTATGTCTTTCTTCAATGCATTTTTGCTGGTAGGGTATATATGGGCTGACTAGAAGATTTGGAACTCAGTCTCCACTTCATGCCAGTGACTATGCAAGCAATTGGATAACTCAAAAAAGTTTTCCCTTTAGAAATTAGAAACTGACACAGAGTGCCTGCTTTAAAAATAAACATCTGTGAGAGCAAAACCATACAGACATATCTGTGACTGAGAGTTTCCTGTACTGTTGGTTAGGATGCACTTGTCTCTAAATCCAGCAGAGACTGAGATCTGAGCCAAGGACCTAAGTACTCTGTGGGGGCATGTAAAGAAGGAAGCTCTGGGCTGTGTGCCACTGACGTGCATTCTTGCTCTGACCAGGCATAACTAGCTCTAGATCATGGAACAAGCTCCCTTAAGAAAAGAAGGCGGTATCTTGGATGGAAATCCATGTTATGATTTCTAAAGTGTGGCAGGATTCCTGAGTTTTAGACAGCAAGGTAACTACTTATGTTTGAGGATTTGGGGACAAATCAATGTTGGGAATTAGGCTTGGATCGCCTGTTAAGCTTCTGCAGGTTTCGAGCAGATTCTGTGATCTGCTGGGGATGTTTTACTGTATGGTTTTCACAGACTGAGATGAAATGGATGAAATCCCATTTTACCCATTTGAAAGCTAAATGCTTTATTTCACAGAATACTTTCCTATCATCTTAAAGTGACAAATAGCTTTAACCAGCAGTTGATAAGTGTTTGTATTTTCTTTACAATTATTAAAGATGTCAAGCTTCATCTCGGGGGATTTTTTCCCTTCTGAAATGGCTTAAAAACAAACAAGCACTAAATGCGCAAAAAAATTTAGAAACATCAAAATTGATAGTCCCAGTCTCCTAATTAAATAGCATGCCAGCTTTTGTACTTCCTAGGGGCTAGTTTGCCAGCTTCCTCCTCAGCAAACTAAGTTTCCTATTACATTGTGAAATGTCTGTCTTGTTTTTCCTGTGTACTGGGACAACCCAAGGGTTTAATAGGAGTGTGGATTCTGTACCAAGCTTGTAAAGCTTGGATACTGAGGATCACTTTTAGCAATACAGATACTTCGATCTTATTTGCTGCTGATAGAAATATATTTACCAAATGGTCAGTCTAGATAAGCAAGGTGTTCTTGCAGAATGCTTGGTTCACTATCTGATTTATATTTTTTCTAGCCATGAAATAGGATTCCTGTATCTGTGGTTATCTGTTCTGGAAATGATGAGATGCTGTAGATTTTACAGTATTTAAATTTCCTTTTTCATTTTCCCTTCTGCTCCACTGTGCATTTCTCTGGCTATGCTGTACAAGTCAAAAATCACTTAGTGCATGGAATTACAGTCAACCACAATGCAGTGTGGCTGTGGCATTGCTAAAATAGACAGAGAACACATTTCCTACTGAAAGTAAAGCTTTAAATATAAGATGGGAATTATCAGTTACTACTTTTCCCTAGCTTGATCTGGGGAGTGCATTTGCCACTCTGATGACTGGCTATTAAGCTCTCACCAGCCTTACTTTAACTAATTTTAGTGTTTCACAGCTGCAGTCAGCCAGCAGGAGCCAAAAGCAGCATCACGGGTGTGGGGCTGAACTCTCTACTTGGATCAAAAACCCCAAGGATAACCAGTGATAGAATTATTTGTGGATTGTTTGGGCTGCAAATCCTAAAAGTATATGAAGAGTCATGTTCCTCTATTTTGTTTCTTGCTCTTTTCAACCCATAGTCTCACTTGAAGTAAAGTGTATGCACATAGCTGAAGTGTTCTTAGTGAAGGCTTCTGCAGCACAAAGTCAGACTTTGGTTAGAGCCACTGTATACTAACTCAGATGAGAGAAATAAGACAGCTAGCAACTAACAGAGAAAAAAGCATTCCATCCAGTTTCCTTCTGAAGTCCATGTAATTGGCTTATTTCCTTATGGGACTGGAAGATGATAGTGAAAATCTGTGATCAAGAGCATCTATTCCTAGCTGAGAATGAAGGAAATATTCCTTATTCCATCCTGGTCTTGTCTGCATTTTCCTGACCCACTGATCTCACCTGCAGGCAGAGGAGGGGGGCACAGCTTTGTCCAAGATCAGACATGTCATCCATCATTACAATAAGAACATCATAGAAGTTTAAATCTACCATTTTTAAAAATCAGCCCTTTTAATTCCCTTCAAATGGTTGTTTGCATGAAGCAACTTTTGTCTTAAGAGCAGCAGTACCTATGTATCAGCTACTGTCCCTTTCTATTCTGGGATACATATACTAAGAATTGGAGTTTAATTCGCTTTAAAATAAAGAGTCTGTCCAGAATCAACTAAGGCCATTTCTCAATCTGAAGAAATGTAAAACAACTGCCAGGGACAGAAAAGACAAGCTGTGTTTCTCAAGATCTGGCTTCTAATATTGATTAGTCTGCAGAAATGCAGCTCCTACATTGCTAATACAAGCACAAAACTACCCTTTCTGTGCTGCCACCAGTTTTGCTATGAACAGATAAACAGCACTGTAGTCCTTAATGTCCATGTCCTTTGTTATAGGGTCAACTTTGATAACTTACACTCTTTTTATTTTAACATTTCTGCTGTTAAAATAAGGCTGTGTGATACTTCTGCCTGCCATCAACATTGAAGTGAGTTAATCAGCTCTTCAGATGTCTGCATATTTCAGCTTGCAACTCATGATTTTTCAGTTAAAGACAATACTCCTACAGCGTTGTGTTTGAGAGACAGCCAGTCAGGGATGCAAGAACTTCAGGATGCCACTCAGAACTAGTCCTCCCTTTTGGTAAACATGGTAAGCTGTTTTACCATAATTTTCTCTGAAATTCCTTCAGTGAAGTTCAATTAAACTGGAAACATATCTGAGATTGTTACTGATAAAATGTAGTTTTATTAAATTATAAATTCTGTAACAAAAACAAGACAGATCAAGAAAGATCTCAAAAAACATAACTACAAGGACTAGATGACAAAGCCAGTGAAAAAGCCATGGAGAGTGTAAAGGTAAGAATTTGCAACACAAGTTAACAGCATTTTTACATTTCCATTGAAAGAAGGTAAATGATTGCTCTTGTCTAGTAAAAACACATTTTAACTCCAAACTCACATCTATTTTCTCACATTAAATTAAGCATCCTGCTCACACCCAACACCTTGCCTGATTCCACATTGCTTTAGTGTTCTTTTCATACATCAATCCATGCAGAAAGTAGTAAGACACTTAATGCAACAGTCAAGAGAATGAAGACAATTCGAGTTGTACAGTAGATATACATTGGCCAAAAAGGGATAGAGTATCTTCAAGGGGAAAATGCTACAAAATAAACACAAGACATTTTCAAGAAAACTGGGCATTGCTAAACAGCTTTCAAACCATTAACAGGACAACCCAGTTTCCTAGAGTTAAAGAGTCTTCCAGCTGAGACATGTTAAGAGACTTAAGTTAAACAGGCCAAATCTGTTTCTCCCCTTTACCCCACCCTCCCACCAAACACACTGCTAGGTTTGAGTGCAATGCCAATGTGGACAGAAAATTTACAGAAAATTACAACTGAGTATTTTTTTTTCGCATGGCTCTAGATTTAAACTTCAGTGACTGTGCACTGTCCATCTGGCCTTCTAGATCTTACACTTGTGTTTGCCACCCCACCCCCTGCCCCTGGTCTATCTGCTCCTGGCTGGCTTGCACCGGCATTCAAATGTCTCTGCTGACCAGAGGATAGGCGTTGCTGAAGGTGGGCAGATACATCCTCACTGTCGCTGCTGGCATCCGATTCGGTCTCCTCAACAGAGGTGTCGGGGGCTGGCACCCTACCAGAAGATGATGATTCGTGGTCTTCTTCTCCCTCTACCCTGTGACTCCTTTCAGCCATACTGTCTCCATTTATTTGCAAGTGGGCAAAAGAGTTCTCTAGAGAATTGCTTGCATCGGGCGATGGTGTTGAAGGACTCACAAGCTGACCATCTAGTGCTGGCAGGGGCCTCATGGAAATGGATGCTAGAGGCTGCACAGCTGCAGCCCCTGGAGTCAGTGTGCTGTCCGCACCGTCAGCAGAGCTCTCTCGTGCCAGGTTGACAGTGTTGGTGTCACAGTCCAGCCTCAGCCCAGCCACTCCCTTCTTTGGTATATCTATTATGTCTCGTTTTATTTTTCTGCGACGTCCATGCTCATTTCTCCTATACTGAACCATATTTTCAAGGTCTGCTACATATAAAAAACCAGCAATTAGCATTTCAGTGCTCTTTTTGCCCTTGGAAAAGGCATCTTCCAGCTCTCTGCTGGTACGTTCATCATACTGCCACCAGCCATTTCTACCTTCATAGTACCAAGCATATTCTCCGTTGCCTCTGCTTGCTGCTTTGAGTTCTTCGGGTGACAATAAGGTTGGCTTGTCAAGAAAATCCTCGGGAATCTCTTGCCGGCAGAGTGCACATCGTTTCCCAAGCCAAGAAGCTCCCTTCACACACAGATAGCAGAAAACATGTTTACAGGGCAGACTTACTGGATGGACACATGTTTGCAGACAGATAGCACATTCAGGGACTTGCAGGGAAGGTGCTGCATTGGTACATGACTCATTTGTCTTCCTATTTGTGGGAAGCATGTTGATCGAATGATCTATTTCACCACAGCCAGCCATCCTGTAGAGGATCAAAGAAATTTAAATCAGTTTATTGTGTCAACTTAAACTAGTACCTCGCATCACATTTCACCTCAACATCCACAGAATGAGATGTTTACCTCAAATTAAGGTAAGTTACTATTTCCTGAGCTGACAGACTAAATCAAGTACTGGGAAAATTTCTTTTGCTAATCACCAGTATTTTATCTGTTTAATTTTCAGCATGTTAACATCCCAAGTTAGAAAACAAATTTTGGTATTTCCTATGTTCATTCTCTGAAGTAGTGTTGATTAATGAACCTTCAGCCAACCAGTTACTTTGGTGCCTCCTCAGGAAATTGAAAGAAATTATGCTTCCTTCCACAAGAGGTGACATGGCTGCAAACTGAACTTAAACAAACCCTCTTCATACTACAGGTGGTCATCTCCTTGATTAAGGGACTGCCTGAACAGTATCTTGGACTAGGTTTACACAGTAGGAAATATGCCTGACAGCAGCACCCAGCTGAAGAATTCCTGCACTCTGTTCCTTAGTTCCCATGTACCATGGTACACTATCCCTCAAACTGATCTCAGAACCACCACAGGGCTGCAGAAATAACCAGATCTGAAAACTGAGGAGGACTTTTCAAAAGATACTTCTGGATTCCTTTTTCTTAAACATCAAGTGAACTCCCCGATATACGCGAGTGCCTCTTGAAAGGAATCACTGCAGACCAGCAGAAGCAGCAGTGTATTGCAGAAGACACAACTCTGACTTGACTGGCTTGTGAAGTCATTGCCTTTACTTTCTCTGGCCATATCTTATTTCTGTTATTAAAGATGATTTTGTAACTGTAAGAGAATGGGGAATGCAAAACTGCATCACTTTGGCATTGTGTAGGATTTAAGTAGTTGAAAAATTCTAGCCTAAATATGCAAGTGCCTTCTCAGCTACATTTTTGCCATGGCAATCTTTCACGGTCTGTTTCATGGTAATTCTCCTTTTATTTATTAACAATCAAAACCAAACACCAGATAACAAATGAGAGAGAAGAATGGGCTTTGGGGAATGGGGCCTAAAAAGGTGCCTTTTTCCATTTAAAACCCCCAAGGAGCTTCAAGACTGATATTCAACAAAACAGCCTTTCAGTGAAAGTAGTCTTTGTTGTACAGGCAGCTAGGAATAGTTCATGCAAAACTACCACAAGCACAAGGGTCAAAAGGGACCTTTAGAGGTCACCTAGTCCAGTCTCCTGCTCCACATGGCACCAACACCAATACTAGATTAGATCAGCTGTGGCTGTGTCTACCTGAGTTTTTCTGAAACTTGCAAGGATAGAGATATCACAGGCTCCCTGGACAGCCTGTTCTAATGTTATACACATTTCTAACAAAATGTGTTACCTCAAGAGAAAATGCCTAGTATTACTGTAAAAGCCTCCACTGCTTTAAAAATCTTATAAATATATCCTGGGGATAAAAAAAAAATTATGCTTAAGTATCTGTATTTATCTTTACAAAAATATATCACGTGCTGTTTACTTAAAATATTTTTCTCTATGCTGTCTGTTCCCTTCTATCACTATAATCTCCTCTTGAAAGACCAATGCCTCTTTAATCCTTTTTTTATTAAGTAATTCTTTTAAAAGCTCTACAGCTCAAATGCTTTTTCCTGAAGTAGTACATAATTGTATCCACCTATGTTTCAGTTTCATATATGAATTTCTTTTTCTAAGATTAATGACAAATCTGCATAACAGTTCTTAAATCAGCATGCCAGATACAGACACAGCATTACCTACCTACCAGCTGGTAACTGTGTTTTTACTGCACAGCACACATCTGTGACATCCATTCTAACAATGTTGTGAACAAGTTGCTTTTTGGAAGCCTAACACTTCTGAGGCTGTATTTGGCAACAGATTTTTACAGCAAATGTTGCGGTTTGTACCAAGAAACTTATTAGACAAAGGAGAGAAGAAAGTCTTTTGAGATTTCAGAATACCCACAAACACAACCCAGCCATCATTTCACAACAGAAGAGCTGAAAGAGAAATCCATTTATTGATTAATTTGTGCTAACCATGGGTGAGGTAAAGGATCTTAATTTCCAAGTACCCCCACAATGAGATACTACAGTGCAAAAAGGCACAGCAGCAGAGATTTTTACTTCTGTGCTACAGTTTTAAAAAAGGATGCTTCTCCCTGAATATCCTTTATAAAGTTATCCTTTTCAGAGAAAGAAAAGATTAGAACAACCTGTAGGTAAGTAACTTCTATACAAGTCACGTATCATAATTAAGATTTTGGAGGTGATTAAAATGCAATGCAGGGATTAAAAAGGCAATGCACTTTGACAAACCAAATTCTGACACTGTGAACTAAACTAAAGAGAGTTTACCTTGAGGTAAATGAAAAGAAGAATTTAAAGTTCTTACCTGTTTACTGGAAGCAAAAAATGCTAACATTTGAACTGTGCTCAATAGGTCGCCCATTAATTTGAGGGATCTTTAATTTCTTACTAGATCAAGATAATAATGCAGGATATGAAAAGGAGTAAATGCCTTTTCTTGAAATTCTTATTTGATTTTTAATGACTCTAAGGAAAATGTTATGTATAAAATGAATAGAGCTGGAATAGCAAACTGTTATCTCTAAAAGTGCTACCCAGGAACATAAAACTCTTATAAGATAAGCACAACTGCAGTTGCATGTGCTCAGAATGCAGGACAATTATGCACTTGAAGATTTCTATCAACTACACTGATACTGTCTCACTTCTTATTTTTAAAGCATGATGCTAATTAACCTTTTTTTAATTTACCTTTTTAATACCAAATCTAGGTCAGAGTTTGTTTATAAGCTGGTACACATATGTAGGTTTTTACTGAAGAGGTAATCCTTCAGAACCGAGGACAAACATCTCTGACTGCCATTCTGCTACATTATGGCTCTGGAAGCACCTCCACTGCAACTTCATGGTATTAAGAATTAAACAAAACTGACCACACAGTATTTTTCCTGAAATTAAGAGTAATATTTTATAACAAGGTTCAATCAAAACACGCTTTATATCAGAACTGTTATCAAATAGGAAAGCTCTATTTCCTGGAGGACTGGGTTCCCTTTAAGACACTCCTGGCATCATGGAAAATCATATTCTTGACTAGGGACTACTTGACCACAAATTAATTAAACTCAAGGAAAAATTCTAAAAATAATTTTATTTGAAGTATTTAGATCCTTAATTCAGGTATAAATAACAGAGCAATAAAAACCTGAACTCTGCATTTTAACATAAATACAGCCTAAAACCGACGGAGAAGGAATTAGTCCAAAATCTTGTCAGATCCCACCTCTTCTGGTTTTTATTTTTAATATTAAATAATACATTTAATTTCTAAGATAAGGGGCCTTCATCAATACATGAAGTATGGAAGAGGTGATGTGTAACAACTACATGAAAAGGCCCCAGGCCTTCTTGGATTTTAATGGAAGAAAAAGTAAATTCACACAAAACTACTTGAAATTCCAGGTCAAATTTTAACTGCAACTAAGCAGTCCATCAAGGAGCTGACATGTTTAAGTTCATTAACAAAACAACAGCTTACTTTTTCTGAAAAATTTCTACTGAAGCATGCCACAAGACTGAAATGTCCTCTCTTCAGATGTCTCCAGCTAGGATGGCAGGTCCTCCTTCCCAAGGCTGGCTCATTCCTGACTTGTCCTGCTCAGTGGTACACTACAGCGTTTCAGCTTCTCTGCAAACTAACAGAAAGCAAATAATACCACCATTACAATGTTGTCCAGAGGTACAAGCAAGCAAAGTACAATGCCACGGTTCTGTTACAGAAAGGAAATTACTATGCTTTTATTTACTTGATGCATGTTATTTTCAATAAAACAACCATCGGACTTCTGTTTCATTTTTTGCAACCATCAATTGTTTTTATTTTGATGTCTGGCTTAAACAAATCATCTTTTTTTAAGCATTATAAAAAGCCATTATTTTTGACTATAGTAAGTTAATTGCTCATTTCCATACAGTGAACTCACAAAAGGAGTAACATAAAAGGAGAAACAAGACCGAAGTTGCGAACATGTTATGTTTATGCAAATTTAACCTCTAATAAATGATCCCTTATATTTAGAAAATTTAAAAAGTCACAATGGCTTCCTAAAGCTGTTTATAAAACTATCTGTATCATACCATTCCAAAGGACCGTCTAGCCATGTGTCTTGTCCTGACACAGACTAGTATCAGATGCTTGAGGAAAAAACAGCGCACGTGAACAGCAGGGAAGACCCCCAGGTCTTCTCCGTATTTCAAGCAGAAATCTGCCTCTTTATATGTCAAGGCTAAGAGCCTTGAATCTTTGTCCTCTTTTACAGAGATCACTGCATTCTTTTAATGAATGAACCTCAGAACCGTTCAGTACTTTCTTCTTTATAAATCTACTTTATGTCCTCATACCAGCTTATAAACAAACTCTATGACCTACATTTGACACTTAACAAGGTAAACAAACAACAACAAAAATTAATTAAGACCTTCCTCTATTTCTTTAAAATGTCCTGATGAGCTCCAAGGTTCAACAATGGAAAGAATGCATATGATCTCTAAAAAAGAGGACAGGGATGCAGCTCAGCCTCCACACCTCAGAGGTAATATACCCCTCTTCAGGCTAGCAGATAATGTCAGTCACAATATGAATGCCAGCAACCAGAATCTGAGCCAAGTCATTTCACAAATACATAATAATCACCGAGTGCCTAACGAATACCTAAAAAGTTCCTACAGTAGGGAAGTAGGAATCTGCAAACTCACAAAGGGAAGGGAGACCATCACCCTTGCATTCTCACACCCTAAACGGGAAGGTCTTGACCTAAAAGAACCACCTTCAGTGAATCCTATGTAAAAAAATGGATGAGCCACAGAGTCACATTTTCCTTTTGGTCGGTAGCTTTCTGGATGATTGTTAAACATTTTGAACTACAGTTTCCAGTTGCTGCAAAACATTATATATAGGAATGGTTTGAAGCAGATCTGAGAATGTCACCTCTTTGATTTCAATTTGTTCAAGGAAAGAATCATTTCAGCATAAACACAGTGCAGAGCAGACATGTAAGAGTTGAGTGAAGTCAAGGAGTGGTAAGTCCCTGAAAGAACATGTAGCATTATAGTGTTCTGTGCTATAGTCCTTCACCAAATGATCGAACATTTATCATTAATAATATCAGAGTGTTCAGTTGACTTCAATACATGAAGCATTACTCAAGTACGTTGTTTTCTTTATAGCTGAGCTCCATGTAACATTCCGTGCAGCTATTTTTAGAAGGAACTCCAGAAGAAAAATGCAAAAATTAACAAGCCTATCCACACCTTTTCTCCCCTCATAGTTCTAGCAGCTTTCCTTTCTTCACACATCAATCTGAAACCATGAGCTGCAATTGCGTTAGAATTGTGGCTCTACTAATCCACTGAGACAAGATACTATGTTTTCTATGATCAAAGAGACAGCTGCAACAAGCTTGATGCTCTGGGTGTGGTGTTCAGTCCTTCATCTTGGTAGCTGCTTTCTGTTACTTCAATAGGTATCACCTGAAGCCTTTTATCTAGTACCTCTCACAATCCACTACTAGAGGTAGCACATCATAAAACCAAATGCTATGTGGAGATGGCAGAAAAAGGCTGGGTCAGTTCTGGGAGATTTCTTATGAAATAAAAAGGCATGCACATATTCAAGGTATGTAATTATACCTAGAAGAATCCAAGGAAGGCATAATTACAGGATTGTGGTAAGGCAAATTTCCAATTTCTGCAAAGCTCTTGAAAAGAACTAGTTCACACACTGACATTAGGTAACCTCTACGTTTCATGACACTGTTATTTATTTAATAAGCCAGTCTTGAAAATTCTACTGAACGGACTGACAGACACTTGTGGTTACACACGCACCCCTTCTTGGATGAGGACTCCTCCTTTGAAGTCACCTGGGTAAGAGCTGTGTTCTACACTTAGCAATTAATTTTCTCTTTTTCCTGTAGTATGACGAGATACACTAGCTGCAGCAACCTGCAGGTATCCAATCCCTTCCTAAACCCCTGCATCACACACTGATTTTGAAACTTTAAAGATGCAAGAGACATTAGGACAATGTCGCTGATCAGGAACAAGAATTCAAATTGGGCAACATCCCCATCCAAACTGAGACTCAGCATAGAACAGTTCTCTTTGTCCCCTTGAAAGTCTCTCGATGCTTACTGAGAGAAGTCATGTCCACTTCTTCCACGCTTTAAGATTTTGAAGTCACGGACTTCCTACCAGACCTATCTCCCAAAATGACTTCAGGTTCTCCTTAAGAACAATATTAAGCTTTTACTAGGCCAAGAAGAAATGAAACCATTTCTTGTCAGCTCAGTCAACTGTGCTCATTAAATTATGAGACCCAGTAAATTACGAGAACCAGCACGATTTTTCCACCTTTATTTCTTTGGGAAAAAACCAGAAACAATTACAAAAAAACCCCAACAAACAAACAAATCACCCAAACCAAAACCAGAAGCAAACATGTTTTGAAAGCCAGCTTCTATATATTTATGAGAGTTACCTACAGTCCTAAGTTTCCTCTGTAAGTAAAATCTTAGCTTTTTAAAAACAAACAAATGCAAAAACATTGGTGAATTCAACTAACACCAGCCAAAGACTATTATTTGAGTCTTACTTCAAATGACAGAAATCTCATTAATTCTGCAACTACATACATATTATTCTAAAATAGCTATCACAAATTCATCATTTCCCCCCTTGAAAACTCAGCAGAGTTACAGTCTTAATTCACAAGAATAAATGCTGTTCTGTAATTAAATACTTGGATTTTTTTTCCATTAAGCTCCCTAATTTGTAAATCAACTTGAGGGCAGGAGAAGAAGATCCCCCGAATTCTGCCCTTCCCCACAAGTCACCATGAGCCAGACAGTGTGGGAAGAAAGAAGGTGATTGTTTTTTTAACAGGAAAAATCACTCTCCTGCCTGATGGTCTGCTACTGTCAATATAGTACCAGCTCAAGGTGCTGAGTCTTACCAGGTATGTTTAAAACTGTCCCTGGCACTGGATAGCACAACAGATATATGACCTCACTATTTCCAGTGCTTGCTTACCTTTTCTGTATCTGTTTCTTAAAATATTCTCAGGAATTGCTGATTGTGATGAGGCTTCAAGTTGCCTGTCATTCCTTATCACTGGCTATTGCACATTAATCAGCCCCCAACATTTATATGTACATTTGGAACTGAATCATAGAATAGTCAAGTGCAGAACAGTCAGCCATTTCAGTATTAAAATGCTAGATGTATTGAAAATGAGGTTGTTCCCTATGCTACAATTGGAGCACTGATCTTGAATTTTGAGCATATATCCTATTTCAATCTATTTAACAAAGAAAAATGTTAATTTCTCACTCAAATCAAAAGTGTGCAAAAAACAAAGCAGAAACTGGTTCATCTTAGGTTACCAATGCTTCAGAAACTGCAATAAGTACTGGGACATCTCTTTGTGTATATATATTTAGACTTGATTAACATGCAAAGAAGAGAGGACAAAAAAATCAATTTCAATATGAAGGCTTTTCCAGGGGCCCACTATTCAATAGGCTATAAAAATACTGCAGTTCCAGCTCTTTAAATAAATGACAATTCAATTACATCTACATTGATACAATATATTTTGAAGGAAACAAGAACTAACTTTTTCCTTCACTCACTACAGATTTTGCATTATAGCAATTTAAACAATTGGCACTTCAATACACTTGCAAAGAAACTACAGTATTAACCACACAAGACTATATAGAAGTTCTTGCAAAAACATTCAATATTTAAGATTTATTCAAAATTATCAAACGAAGATTCAGATTTTGTCATGTTTTCAATACTATTACACACTCTAACTTTTGGTATCGCATTTTTAGAGATGCTTCAGAATCTATTTTTAAGTAGCCCACCATCCAGAGGCAGCAGCTAACAAAGAGAGAAGGACTGGATTTTCAGTATTACAAACCTGACAGAAGCAAAACGTTTTAAAGCTCTGCTCCCTACTCCTCCTTGTAATTGTTAAGATATAGCTGCATATTACACACCAGTAACAAAACCTACAGCATTTCTCAGGCATATCACTGAAAAGCTGTACTAAGATTAATCCCCTCACAATTTTAGTTTAACTATTTCACCATTCCGATCGTCTTGTTCGTAGAAAAACCTAGCATTTAGTTAATATTTTACAACAATTTTTCAGTGGCGGCAACATGTACCGCGCCAACAGCGGGACCCGTTTGCACATTTCACGTCCGCTTTTAACATTCCGAAGAGATGAAATGCAAACACTTGAGCCGAGGCCGTCAAGCACAAAGAAACAAAAGCACTTCCACTAGAAACACTTAGTTACTTCTGTCTGGGTGCTCCGCGCAGCGCTCCCGTGACCGCCCGTGTGGTTCCGCTCAGGCCGCCGGCAGCAGTGACCGATGCCGGCCGGGCACAGCGCTGACATCCGCAGGGGCGAAGCCACACATTAAAGCGCTGCACATCGTCCTGGGAATTAGAGCGCTGCGCCGGCTCGGCCAGAGGATTCCGCCACGCGTGACGCCGCCACGGCTAATGCTCCTGACCTATTTTACTGCCCAGCACAACGAATCCCCCGACTCACAGAACCACTGAATCAATCAGGTTGGGAAAGACCTCCGGGATCATCGAGTCGAGCCTGTGTCCGGGCCCGGTCCGGCACTCTGCGCGCACCTCGCTCCGCACCGGCGCGGGGCGCCGCCTCCTGCAGGGACACGGCTCCGCGGAAGGGGGCCCGGACCGGCAGCGGGGCCCGGCAGGAGGGACCGGGAGGCTTTGCCGGCGGTTCCAACTCTCCCTCCCAGCCTCTCCGTGCGGGGCCGGGGAAGAGCTCCCGACAGGGCTCCGCCACCGCGGCCCCGACACCCGGCACGTGACCCCGCGGGCGGGGCGGCGGCGGGCGACACCCTCCACCCTCCCCTCCGCCAAAACAATACCGGGCAGGGCTCTGCCCGCCGGGCGGCCGCCCCTCGCTCGGCTCAGCCCGGCTCAGCCGGCCTTTTGTTCAGGGCACTCACCCGCGCGCGGAGGCCGCGGCGCCCGCTCCAGCTCGGTCCGCACGCCGCCGGCGGCGGAGGGGCGAGGGGAGGCAGCGCCGCCCTGGCCCCGGGCGGCCGCGCAGGGGGCGCTGTCGGAGAGGCCTTTGGTGGCCGAG
>VZTE01000892.1:2022658-2103446 GCA_013397775.1 Eulacestoma nigropectus | reverse complement strand
GGCTGACCCTGGCTGTACGCCAGGTACCCTCTAAAGCCGCCCAGGCACTGCCCTCCGCAGCTTGGCAGGGGAGGGGGAATGTAACGAAAGGCCCGTGTGTCGACATCAGGACAGGACGAGGTCACTCAGCAGTTGCCGTCATGGGCAAAAGAATCTTGACGTGGGGAAATTAATTTAGTACTAATCAAATCAGAGCAGGATCATGAGAAATAAACCCAAATCTAAAACCACCATCCTTGCCTTCCCTTCTTTCCAGCCTGATTTTTGGCTTCCCACTTGTAATTTTTGGGGCAGAGTCCTTCAGGAACCACCTGTTCCAGGGAGTGTCCCCCACAGGGTCACAAGTCCTGCCAGCAAACCTGCTCTAGTGTGGGCTCCTCTCTCCATGGGTCCACAGATCCTTTCAGTAGCCTGCTCCAGAGCAGGCTTCCCACAGGGGCACGGCCTCCTTTGGGCACCCACCTGCTCTGCCGTGGGGTCCTCCAGGGGCTGCGGGTGGATCTCTGCTCCCCCATGGACCTTCCTGGGCTGCAGGGGCACAGCTGCCTCACCAGGGGCGGCACCAGGGGCTGCAGGGGAATCTCTGCTCCGGTGCCTGGA
Source organism: Eulacestoma nigropectus (assembly GCA_013397775.1). Classification (NCBI taxonomy): domain Eukaryota; kingdom Metazoa; phylum Chordata; class Aves; order Passeriformes; genus Eulacestoma; species Eulacestoma nigropectus. Next base: position 2,102,846 of record VZTE01000892.1, on the reverse strand, counting down.
GCACCTCCTCCTCCTTCTTCACTGCCCTTGGGGTCTGCAGAGTTGCTGCTCTCACTTACATTCGACTCTTCAGCTGAAGTTGTTGTTGTGTGGACTTTTTCTCCTTCTTAAATCTGTTATCCCAGAGGCACTACCACTGTCACTGACAGGCTGAGCCTTGGCCAGCAGTGGGTTCATCTTGGAGCTGTCTGGCATTGGCTCTATCAGATGAGGGGAACCTTCCAAGAGCTTTCACTGAAGCCCTCTCCCCAAGCCCCCGCCACTACCAAAACCTTGCCACACAAACAAAAATACACCAGAGATTAAAGGTCTGGAAGTGGTGGGAGCCTCAGTGTGTGTATTCCCTGGCGCTTTCTGACCAGAAAAAGTAAGACAGGCACACTTCCTTGGGATTCATCGTTCAAGTGCCTGATGGCAGTGCTGGGGGAGATGAACTAGCACAGCTCTGTCATGTTTGATTAATGTGAAGGCAGGTTGCAGTTGCCCCTGTTCCCCCCCGATGAGGCCAGACAGTGGATTCAGCAGGAGGCACCACCAGTTGCTGGCCTTTCCAGGAGCACATTCTGCAGCTCAGGGAAACTGCAGCTCATTTTTTGCCTGAAAATTTAGATGGCTTGGCAGTCAGGCCTGTGCTTTATGCTGCTGTGCATTGCACGGCCGTGTTTGGGTGGCTGAGGAGGTTTGGCTGCTTTGATGGTCACCCACAGGCAGAGGTGGACCAGATGTAACTGCAGGGGGACAGACTGTCCCAAAGCTGAGCTGCTCCTGTGATGAGATGCAGGGAGGAGACCTGTACCACCTGCTGTTGTCAATTGAGAAGCCTGCTGTATTAATTTTTTAATAAACCAGGATGGGAAACAATAATCCACACATCATTTAGGCTGGAATGGTATTCATTTAGATGGGGGGAGAGGGGCTGTGTGTCCAGGTACTCATTGCACCTAAATGGAAAACTGAATGCTTCAACATGGCTAAAGTGCAAACTGTCTACCCAAGGGCTTGTTAGAACTACAGCTACTGTTTGGCTGCTCTTTTTGATTTTTAAACCCCCAGAAATCACAAACATCAGAAAACGTAAGAGATGAGAGCTCTAAAAATGCTAAATTCTAAGTGTAATCAGGAATACTAAAATAAATGCATTTGGTTAAATCACTTACTGTTTTCTAAAAGTCTAGAAAAACCTACCCAAAATTAGCACTGGTTTTAATAAATGTGACATGTTTGCATCCAAGGACAAGCATTTACATGGTAACCTATGTTCTATTTAGATAGTTCTGTGTGAGGCTGAGTCAAAGAATAGAGGTTAGGGAAAAGGAAAGGTCTCTTACTGGCAGTGTGTGCTCAGCAACAATACCCTTAATCCTTTACTGAACCAGACCTTGATCCTGTGGAAGCTACTGAGGCCAAATTCCTGTCGGTTTCTGTTAGAATCTGACCTAAAAAAAGAAAGCAGGCTTGTGCTCTTAAGGGATCTAAAGAGTTCAAGCAAAGCTACTCTGACTGCATGCAGCTTTGTAAGAAAGGCAACACCTTGGAAGACTGTATTTAGTAAAAAAGAAGTCTGTGGCTGTGTATGGATAGGCTTGTAAGGTTCACTGCAGCTGCAGATGGACTGAGAAAATGTGCTTGTGAATGAAAGATTTTATGGAGCAAGCATGGCAATCAAAGGAATATCAGACAGTACCGAAGATAGCCACCAAAGAATTAAATGCATTGCACCTTACTAGACTAATAAGGAACACGTAGGTATCTAGTTGAATAAGTTGCAATAAGGGGACCTATTCTAGTAAAATACCTTCTAAAATATTCCCTACATGGTTATCAATCCTTATTACCAGCTCTTATTTCAGTCAGAACGAATATTGTTTAAATGTCTTTTTTTGTGTTTCTGTTTTTGGCATGGACACAACCTATCCACTCCACTGATGGCTTTCTTTAGGCCTATTACTTTGTGCCTGTCTGTTACAATTGAAGCCACCTCAATTGTATCTTTTCTGCATCTACATGCTTCACATTTCTGTTGTCTACTATGTTTCTCCGTATGTATTTTTGTTGTTTTCTACAATGTCATCGCTGTGAAACTTGTCTTTTGATCACCACTAAATTACTAATTAATACAGTGATTTGAAAAGTGAAGATTTGCAAGACTAATTCTTAAAAGACGCCACTTCCTCTGCTAAGTGTCTACAGTCCCACCATTAATATTTTGCTGATGCTGTGATGGTGGAGAACTATTAATCCATATGTCAGTGTTTCTATTTATAAAGCATTTTTTTCTGCTTCTTCAAATCTGTGTGATACTATATAAACCTTTGCAGATGTGCCAATGTCTTATATTCATCAAGAGCTCAATCCTTGCAATCCTTGGTGCAGCTGAGGTGAAAGGGGAGAAAAGCAGTTTCCTTCTGCTGTGGTTTTATACCAGTTTTATACCAGAGTCAGTTTATATCAAAGCAATTTGGGAGTTGGTGTGGAGAACCTCAGAACTGCTGCAAGTTACACTAGCAGCAAAGGAGTGGATGATGCCCATTCCACATGTGAAGACCAGAGACGACGTAAAGTTGTCAGTGCACTGCACTTGTCTGTCCCATGCAGGGAGCCAGAGAGGGGCTGAGAATTCAGTTACAATATCTAAATGTACTAAAGACAAATCTTGATTTTGCCTGAGTGGCACATTCCTTTCATGAACCCCCTGTAGCTTAGCAAGCCCGGCCTTCCTTTTCCTCTAAGCTGTCCTAAAGCAGGAGATCCCCATGTTGCAGTGCCATTTTCGTTGAAGTAATAAATGTTTTACAGTCATCAAAGACTAAGATACACAAATGTTCTAGGATTATTTCTTTTTACAAATGATATTTATAGTTTTTTACAGTCCAAGACACAGGCTTATCCCTTCTGCTACAAGTGTTTTAAGATGCTGTCAGTGAGACAAAATGACATTCACTTGAACTCTCTTGAAGTGCAATTGCAGTTGTGCCAATGATGTATGAAATGTAAGTTGATTGATGGAAGTCTGAAGCCCCTTTGGGTTTGCAAGTGTTTTTTCATTTTGACTATCTAGAAACTGCTGAGGTTTATGCCTGTTTCAGCAATCTGCATTTACAGTCCTGCTGCACTGTAGCTAAACTGATTTCCAGTCGCTATTTGTAGGTTCAGAACAAAGTGTCAGTTAAAGGCCGAATTGGTGTATGGAAATGCAACTACTGTACCTCATGGAATATCTGTATTTTGCTTACATAATCTAGATATGTAGTAACTTCTGCCAAAAATGCTGTTATTTAACAGCTTTGGAAGGATTGTGCTGGTTAGTCATGAGAACAATCCCATTTTGCTTTAAAAACAGGAAGCTGAATGATGCTGAGGAGGAGGAGTGGGAGAAGAGGAGCTCAGGGTGAGTTCTTTTTCTCGGTTCTCTCAATCTGTTACTTTTGCTGTATCTGTACCCGTTCTGTCTGTGAACTCCCAAGGAGAGATCCTGATTCTTTTGTTTTCATTTAGTGGCATTAAAAAATTCCACACAGCATACAAAACAAATTTATTTTATTGCCCCAGTTGGCAGTCAAGGTAACATTTTCTTCTGCCAATAAGTAAACATTGACTTTTTCCATTATCCCAGCTGTCAAAATCATATCACAGTATATGTTGCTGTGGAATTGAAGTCATCCATATGGTGATGCAGACAAGCAGAAAAATCCCACCACAAAACAGTTATTGCATTACAACACAGCATGTTTAAATCTTTTAGTTTTCCAGGCAGAGAGTTTGCAGGATTGAAGCCTCTTTTCCCAAAAGCAAATCTTGTGCCTTAGTCTCATCATCACTAGAATCTCTTTCTCTTTGACATCTTCCCCATCAACCAGGGGCGCAACTAACCTTGTAAAAAAAAATATTTTAGGATCTTCAAAATCATGATGATTGCAAAAATTATAAGGTTAGATTTTGGTTTTCTTTTAAGTTTGGCCCCAAGTTTTACATCTGTAGGACTTAACAGTAGCTTACAACTACACATAAAATGTCGGTCTCTAGCTATAAGGCAGGCTTTACTTTAACTTTATAGAAGCTGAAATTCTTGTGTAATCATACATCTTCTGAAATAAAATCTTGAAAACTAGCTGTAGTCACAAGATTCTTGATATATGGAAAAACTGTTAATCACAAGGAGGAGGTAGTGCACTCATACTGTATTTTATTTTGGTGAAAGGAAAGCAAATGATAAAAAAAATATGTTGTCATCTTCATCTTTCATTTTAAAAAATATTGAATGAGAAATTGCAATTTCCTTTTGTATCACTAGATGGTATGTGGTAACTGTGGGGAAGCTGAGCTCCTATAAAAACTATTTGATAGAGTATAGGTACTGCTGTCTCTCCTGATCCAGCTGTTGCACTGACCAGACTCTTGGCTTACAGTAGGAATGCCTGCAAAGCTGTTCCTGACACCTGAAACTGCTACTTGTTGTACCAAACCCCTGGTCCTATTGCAGGCAGTGGCAAAACTTACTGAGTGGTTCTGTGTTCATGTTTTCTGGGAAACTGCACAGTACTTAGGCCTCAAACTCAGGATTACATTTTTGAAAAGGGGAACTCTGTATTAAAATGCTTGAAAACACCCAGACCTTATTGGAAAGTTAGCAAAGTCTTCAAACAGCATGGATCAGCCCCTCTGAGCTACCTGCTGGTGAGTGCTTGGTAGGTGTAAAAGTTTTTATGGAGACAGAACCAATGGAAGCTTAGGTTTGTAATTTTAGTTATAACAATATGAACTACCATGTAGTTTCCATGCAAGGACCCACTTTTACACTAGAGGGCATCTTTTTATTTTGTCAGGTAATAGTTTTGAATGCTACATTGTCACAATCAAAGCATCTCCTATAGCAATTATATATATATTTTAAAATATGCTAGTATAAAATGTTTGCTAGTATTTTATAAAAGGACCGAGAACATTTTATGCTGTTCTGTGTGGATTAACAGTTCAGCAACTTAAATGGATCTATTTCTATCTAGTTGCTATGGTAGTCCATGACACTGTAGTTTGAAAATTATAAGCTCAAAATTAAAACTTCCCTGAATGACTCTGTCCTCTAGGCTTTACTTGTGTGAAAAGGGTGTCATACACAAAGTTTATAGACACGATTCCAAAGTTAAATCTTATTTCTCCTGTTCCATAGGACCCAAAAATTTCTTAGTGCTTTTTAGAAAAAAAAGTGTCCAGTTTTCAGGGGCTACTTTGCTGTTTGGTGTCTTGGTGTCTTTTTTGCATTCCCTTGGTCTCTTGTATGCTTAGACTCTGTGGCTTTCTGGGTGAGAGGCCCATTACGATGGGCAGTATCATCTGAAGCTTTCATAACCATTTCTCACGATGTCACCAGTTTCCACAGCAGCAGGAGATGTTGTGGAGAAGGACTCAGAGTGAAGGGCTCTGTTCTGCACAGCCTGACCCTGCTGGGCCTTTGCTCCCCCTGGTCTTTACCCCAATGTGTGGCTGGTTCCTGGGGAGGAAAGAGAGTGAGGAACAGAGCCGTACTGTGTGGTGTGTAATCCCCAGTGCTGCACCAGAGCAGCAAACAAGGAGAGAGTCTCTGTCTATGCCTTCACCAGACTTTTCTCCATAAAGAAGAAAGAGAAGATGGAGTTTTTATGGTAAAATCTGGGAAGGAAATTAATTTCAGTCAATGTTTAAGTAATTATTCTAATTGCAATTTTGATGACTGTCACCTCTAAGAGCCACGCAGAGTGAGACAGTTAATGCAAAGGTGATGTTGCAGATGGAAGAAACACTATCACTTGCTTTGACATCTGTCTAATAAAGTGTTCTGGGACAGTACGACAGCATAGCACAGAAATTTCTTAGTGGCATGAAACTCTGAGCTGACAGGAGTTCGTTGAGGATTTGATGCATGCATTAGTCAGTAATGCTGTACTGCCTGTTATATCTTAGAGTTTAATTAACAAATTCAGCATCCATAAGCTGATAAAGGGACATTCAGCATAGCTTGCAAAATAAATAATACAGTCAAAATTTAAAAATTCTGATTACCCACATAACCCCCAGGCCAGTACTTACACACAACCTTACATTTTGCAAGTAGTTTCATTAGACCCATCAGGATAGACTGCCCAAGCGAATATCTGTGTGTGTTTGACTGCCTGCTACCTGCAACCTGCTTGGGTTGGCCTAGGGAGTGTGCGGAAAGTTTTATGCCTTCTCCTATAGAAGGGAATGATTTGAAAACAAGACAGTGCAATTAACCCCTCTGTAGATCTTCTCTGAGGGACCGAGAGTGACAAATTTACATCCTGGTTTAATTTGCTGCCAGACTGGTTTAGAAATGGCATGAGCAGGCTGCCCTGATAGCACCATTTATCAGGAAGAGGTGCTCCAAGAGAAGATAAATGACTTGTAATCTCGAAAGAGAAGGGGTGCATTTTCTGCAGTCTAGAGTGCAATGCCCTTTCCTTCTGTATGCTTAATCCCTTAACTTCAGCCATTTCCTGCTCATTCGGTTAGCTCTAATAGTCCTAGTTGTTCTGATTGAGTTCATATCAGTTCTGTGGATTTCATAGGATGACAAAAATTAGCTGCAGCAATACTGTATTCCCTCCCTGGACCCAAATGAGGAAAGCAGGCAAAGGAAAATGGAAGGCAGGAAAGGAAAGTTCATAAAAGGATCACAGTACCTTTGGGATCCCAAATTTGCCAGATCAATGGTCATTTTAAGTAGCTGTGAAATGAACTATAATACTGACCTGTTTCACGGGGACCTTACCAGGATTCATTAGACACAGTTCTTTGAAGATGGAAACTACAAAGTGGTAGTATTCTGCTGACCCCATAAGCCTTTCCAGGTTCCTAAGTGTCAGTAGAGGACGCTCTGGGGAAAGCAGCTGTTTTCAGACTGCAGTTACTTACCATTTATTGTGCATACAATAAATTATTGTATCTATTATATATGCTTGAGTTTTTATCTGCTTGGATTTTCTTTACTGAATTTTTTCTTCTCTTTAGTTTGGTTGTAGGATCTCGAGATGAAATTATTTCCTCAGTTCGTGGTGAGGCTACCCTGGGGATGACTCACCTGAGCCTTTGTGTGCACCAGTGCATAATTACTGGTCTTACTGGAATTTAAAAGTGCTATTCCACGGCTTCTTGTTGTGTGAATTAGGTCTCTTGGTACATCTGTAATGTTAGCTTGGAGTTTGTTTGTGGTTTAGGTCTGTTTTATAATCCTGAAAAGCTTCTGATGTATTAATGCATCATTAATTTTCAAGAGTGTGTATTCTGTTAAAGGGCTAGGGTAAATAGATCAGGCATTTTGTTATTTCTTTTGAAGTCTTCACATGAGCTGAATTTCTAGAAGTGTTCTAATTACGTGGAACATTGAAAGCTGGGGGATAAAGCAATGGAGTAAGATGTTCTTGCTTCTTGGCTTCCAGCAGTGCTGATAAAAGCCCACGAGGAGTTCATATTGGGAACAGATGAGGAGTCTCAGGTCGCCACTCTTCCTGGTTTTGAGTGGGATGTCACTTTGGGCTTAATTCTGTCCATTTTTCTTGCTGGGTAGCACTTATCTCTAGAATTAGTTTCACTGATTTCAGTTAAGTCATTCAGTTGTATGATGATCACTTCTTTCACTGTTGTCCTCTCTCCAGAGAATTTGTGTTAGGCTTTTTAAAATTCAGGTAAAGGAAATGGCTACACTATTTCCAGTAACTTTGAAACAAGCTCTGAAAAATCTCGCTTTTGTATGTCTCCATTTTGTGGCACCACTGAGCACCACTGGCTTTAGTGCCTAATGCACACTGCCTGTGTATTGCCTAATGCTGCAGGGATGCACGCACAGCCAGCAGAGCTCAGTGCCGTTCCATGGAGTTTAGCGGACTTCCAGCTACTCCCATCAGCAATGAGTAATGTGTAGCCTTTAAAGTACACAAGTATGTGATCAGCAAGATGAGTAGGTTATATCTGCCAATCGTATAAATTCCTGGATTTATATGAGGGCTGAATTTATGGCATCTATTTACCTGGGACCTCAAGGCTGCCCCCATTACTCATTTTGAGCAGGATGCTGGAACTATGTTATTCCACTGATCTTGGATTAAATTCACTGCTGTTGTAGAGCATATAACTGGCTTCTTGAGTTCCAGGAAAGTGACACTGGGTTATACCATTCACAGACTTATTTTTAAGATTTCATCCAAGATTCCAGCACAACTGGATAACTTAACTGAAACAAAGTTAAAGCAGAATGTAATGGCTTCAAGAGTGAGTAGTAAGGCTGGAAAATGTGACCAGATATGTATGAATGAATGAATGAATTAACTTAATTCTGATTCATATTAAAGACTCTGCAAGGCTATAGATTTCAAAGATGAGGCCGTACATTTTACAGGAGGCATAGTGCACTTGGTTTGAGAGGAGATGATGAATGAATCTGTACTTCCATTTGCATTTCCATGGTATGAAAGGTATCTGTGAGTTTTTAATGAGTGTGCGCAGTTGTATACATCCTCACATATACAGTTGAGGATACATCGTGCTTTTTGTTGTGTGACGAATTTCTGTGATACTCAGGCCCAGCAAAGTAGATATTCTGTGTAGGTTCAGGTAGATTAGTGCTGGTGGTTTTGGCTCAGCTTGACGTGATATCAACTAATTTTGTTGATGGAGCAATTATTTGCACCATCTAGCTTACTACACCTCATTACTCCCACCTCAGTTTCTAGTTTGCTGTAAAATGGCAGCAGGAGGGATAAATTACAGAACTCTGCAGGAGAAGCAGAAAGCTGTGCAAGGTTTGCGGAGGAATATTCAGGACTCAGGGTATCTAGACAGGTGTGGTGGACAGTTAGGGATTGCTGGGTAAGTGTAGAAGCTGGATATTTCTGCTGAAAAGGTTAGCAGTGCTATGGTACTCATTCTATAATTCTAGTCTCTGATATTATCAAGCTTCATCCTTCACTGAGGTGCATAGTATCTATCATCATTCCTCTTCGATTAGCTGAAGAGCTGCTGAATCTTCTTTTGGAGCCCAGATTCTATGGCATTGTTTTTTCATTATCTCCAACAATGGGATAGAAAGCTCTTGTAACTAAAATAAGACTGGGAGAAAACCTGCAGCTTTACACAGAACAAGAATTTATAAAGGAATATTCTTTGACTGATCACCCAGCTAAAATACGGTATCAGTCAAGATCTCTCAGGAAAAAATGAAAGCCTATATTGGAGAGGTGCCTGGGATGATAGTAGACTGAAAAGGGCAAAGAAGGGAGGACTCATATTTTAGACTCATTTAAGATTGTTAACTTTGTTTAGAGTAGACAAACGGTCCAATTATGACAGCTTAAGAGCTGATGCTCTTAGTTGAGTGCCTGTAACTGTCTTTGTATAAACTTTTAAACCAAAAGGAACAGGTCAAAGCTAGGTCACACTGGGAGGTTCAATATGACTATTAAATACACTTCAGCCTCTCTATCTAAGTGTCTATAGATATGCCACCCATTTAAATTTGTGAAAATGTAAGTAGGGTTCAGGTGTCTATGTACATGTGTCTTGGGCCTCTTGAGATGCTGTACGGTTTCTGAGACACCCGCTTGGAGCTGGTGCATCTAATACAGAGCCTTTGGGATACCCTTGTCTGCAGTGGTAACTGAACTCCAGGCAGGCTGTCCCAGGGCATCTCGGATGGCAATCCATGAGATGTTCAGGAAGCTGCACTGACCTCCTGGGCAGTACAGTCAGAAGGGCCTCTGGATCAACTCCGTTTGTCCCAAAGTGATTCAGAAGGCAGGTGGCAACCATGCATTGTTTCGGATATAACACAAGCCTTACAGGAGACATGTGCTGTTTTTGACGTTCTGTTTGGAAGTCAGCATAGGCTTGATAGGGAATGTAAAACTGCCCTGGGCACCTACCTTTGGACAACTGCATTACCCTCCAGCCTCCACTGCTGTATTCACCAATTTTACTGTTGACAAAAACAGGATTTTAGACACCTAATCTGTGCAGACACCTCCACGGAAACAGTGAAAATTGGGCATGTTTATCTCAGTTTAAACCTGGTTGTCTGCCTCAGCCCTGAAACAGAGAGGTCATGCAGAGAGGCTGATTTGGCCAATGAGCTCTGCTCCAGGAGGTCACTGACTCCTGCACCTGAAGCTGCTCTTTCTTGCTGGGAATCGCTCTTGCCTGTGCCCAAGCATCCATGTGTTGGTAGAAGCCAAAGGTTTTAAGGGCAGCTGCAAGCAAAAGAGAGGCTGTTGCACTGGTCAAGTCTGCAAGGGCTTTTGTATCCTGACGGCAGATGCTGAAGAATTGGATCCCATGAGGTTGCACTTGTGTTCTTTTTAAAATATGAGATATACATAGAAATTCCCTCTGTATGATGGCAGCAAAGAGAAAACGTATTCAAGGGGCACCAAAGTTTTCATCTTTCCACTGTTCATCTGTGCGTAGTAAGGTGGAGTAATGCCATAATAGAATAATTACCATAATATTCTTTAACGATAGGACTCACACTGATAGCTGAGCATGTTTAAATCAGGGTATGTCATTTCTCATGATGCAGTGAAAGACAGTACTGTTGTCTGCCAGTATCCATAACTTTACAGGTAATTGCAGCTATGTATGAGCCATGCTCTTGTTTGATTAAATTTGTTTACCCAATAATTGAAGGCTTATTGTAGTATAATTGTAATTGTAGTATACTGTGTTTTTTCTGAACAATGGAAAAGTAAAAGCTAAAGGGTATCCAGTGGAACAAACTACCTCCTGCATGCAAATAAATTGTCCAGTTGCTGTTATAAACAAGAAGCATTGTGTTCTGCCAAACTTGCAACAAAGAAATCATTATGTCTGGCCTGTATGTTGAAGAACAATGATCTCTATTTCCAAAATTAAAGCCATAATTAACCTATTATGATGAGTCCACAACACAAGAATGAAGAAAATGATAGTGTTAGGGCCCTCTGAGTCTCAGATCCCCAATTAGCAACCCCTGATTCAGTGGTTCATATTTTTCCCACATGAAGATTGCTTCATGCCTGACTCTCTGTTGGTTGTGGTGGCATCACCCCACAGTCTGAGTCACTGAAATGCTTCTCTTGTTTTCTACCTGCTATGGAGGACGTTGCCAAGAAAGGCAAGGTGTCATAGGGATGTACCTCAGACACCTAGGGGAGCAGCTTAGGCTCTGTTAGTTACTGGAAACCAGAAAATTATACAGGAGCCCTCTCACCGGTAAATGGTAGTCACAAAATTTATTTTTTTAGCTAATAAAAATAGACTGAAATCACTTCTTATGCCCTTCTTCAGGGCTGCATTTCACTTTCCTTTGGATATTGCTGGGAGTCTTGGTCTTGATCATTCTGTCTTAATAGAATTGTGGAAAACAGTGTAAAAAAAGACAAAGGTGGCCTTTCAAGATTTCTACCACAAAGCAAACTCTCTAAATTACAACTGAGAACATACTGATGTGTGTGTATGTAGGTACTTGTTCACATCCCAATTACTGTCAGATGTTGAGGCCAAGATCTTCATAAGTCTTATGTTTCATATATGTTATTAATGCATCATTGAATTTAAAATGAAGACATTGTTCAGGTCATCTGGACACAGTGATAAATAGTAAAAGTCAGTAAAAAGTCTCCAGGTAGATCTTTAGTATCGCCTAAGCTTCTGTAGAGAATGAGTGAGAACACTGCAGCTAAAGAATTTGCTACATTATTTAAAATGGCTGACAGTGCAAAAGTGACTTCAAATTTTGAAATACAAAACTGTAGTGAGTCAGAAAATAAAGAGATCAATTTTAATGTGACTTGCTCACTCACATCCTATTTCCAGGTTTAAGGCTGCAACCAACTGTGCAGTCTGGAATACCCTGCATGGGTAGGGTCAGAACAAAAGCCAGGTGACTAGGTTTTTTCTTTTTATAATGAAAACTTTGAGGAAAAAACGTGATCCAGAGCAAGAAATAAAGAAGTTCCAGGTAAAATATGTTTTACTGACATAGTATTATGACCAAATTTCCTGTCCCATCAGTTGTTCATGTAGCTTCATTCTTCCTCCACACTTCTGTTTTTCTGCCTCCTGTAGTGCCTTTGAAGGGTCTCCTTTAACCACTGCCTTCCTCAAAAGGATCCTTCCTTGTGCTCAGATCAGTTCAGCAGCCACATCCCTTTCTGCCCTGCACACCCATGTTTTGCTGGTGAGCAGATGTAATGCTGCTCAGCCACTGAGGCCGGTGTCAAAGGGATCTCAAAACAGGTTTTCTTTTAGTAGATGTTCCTTTGCTTTCTGGCCATGTGATCCTAATTAGCGTGCATGGTCTAAATTGGAACGGTCACCCAGGAACACTGCTCTGCTCTGATGTCTGCTCCAAATTGGGACACTCAGCTTTGAGCCCAGCTGTCTACTAGTGCAGTGAAATGCCACTGTCCTGGATCCTGGTATTTGGAGTACAAGACTCTCCCTGTCCCTTTGCATGTATTTGTTTTACTTCCAGGTCACAGCACATGCATGAAATAAATCACTTGCTTGTGTAGACATAGACATTGATGCACACACCTGGAGATTCAGTCCAAGAATTCACTTTTTAATTCTGACTACATTAGATAGCCATTTGCTCTGCTTTCTGAGGATCCCTGTATGTGATCCTTGTTTTCAGGACACACTTGGAGTGGGAGGACTATTTAGATATAGGGAAGTCTGCAGATGCTGACTGGCAGCTCAGGATCTGTCTGTTGAATGCCTGCTTTGTACACACTTAATTTTTTTCCCCTCCAAATTAGGGTGAAACTGGCCATCAAGGTGGAAATTTGCTAGGACAGCTCACTACAAGTTTTCCATCATGATAGCGCAAGTTTTGTTCCTTTTAGAAAGATGGTAATATTTATGTTTTGCACTTTTCTTCCAAATTAGGAGGCTCTGCTGTTTCTTTGGATCACTGGGAAACAAGGAGAGTAAATTTTATTTGGAAAAGAGTAAGAAAGGTGCTAGTCTTGTCTAAATGAATGAATACGGGAGCTAGGAATGCAAACACGCACATCTTGAGAAAGAGTAAAAGTAGAAACAGGCTACAGATGGGATGGAAGGGATATGTTACTTTTAGTGCTGGGACTTTTGTGTTTTGGTTTTTCTTTTGCTAAATGCCCTCAGTGAGTTATATTGCTTAGTATTTCCAGAAAAGGAGAAATTTGTACAGATAAAGAATTATTTATTTGTGTTTCCTTCAACTGATTCCCATTTGTGACCATATCCCTCTCATCCTTGGTGGTGTTGCTGTATGGCTATTATCTGCTTCAGAGGTAGGTAGGTGTGGGAACATTTTTCTGAAACTTATTCTTCTCAGTGCTTTTGCCTGAACAGTTTCTAGTTACACCACTTCTTTCTTGAACAGTGGCACCTTAAGGGGACATTGTACTTCAGCTGATACTTCTGGCAATACTGAATAGAACAGAAGAATTTTTTCATATATATTACAGACTGGGTTTCCTCATATGTGTCCCAGTATGACGTTTGCTTTCTTTGTGATATGACACTGTTTACATTGAGCTGTGAATTACCACTGCTGCCTAAGGGGCCTTTTCTTCTTACTCTCTGAATTTGTATGCTTCTGCCTTCATGTGGTGCTCTGCATTTTCCCCTTTGATTTTCATCTTGCTGCTTTACAGAAGCCCACAGGAACCTTCTCAGCCTTTGGCCACAGCCTTCTGAGAGATCTGTTCCTTTCTTAGCTAAGGAAAGAGACTGTGGGAGCTTCAGACCAGCTTCAGCAGAGCTTGTGAAGGGGAACACGTGTTTGTACCAACAGCTTTATACAGAATTGTAAGTCACTGTTACTGTTTGCACAAAAGATCATGTGCAAAGACACCTTGACTACAGCTCTATGTAACTGTATTAAAAAATCAAAGTAAAAGCTGTTTAAGACAATACACAGTGCTGTCAATGCATCCTTTAAGTAATCCTCTGAGCGCTTTGCATCACCTTTTGCCTTATAGCAAGCACAGAATGTCCACTTTTCAAATTAATATAGAAATTCCTTATGATACTGTCAAATGTTCTTCAAAACATGGCAGTTACTGCGCTCCTGCAGAGGGAGATGGCTGAAGGATGAGGAGGATGCTTCTGCAGCTCCCCCTTGTAGCAGTAAATAATACAATGCATGGTGCTGCTGATGCCTTAGCTCACTGCTACTGTGATTTTTATGGAGTAACGTTTCAGTAAAACTGGTTACAAAACACGCTAAGTATGATTTATGGGACTGAAATTATGACTATCCAGCATTCCTGAGTGATGGATTATTTATTCTTGTAGTCAGAAGACAAAGCTTTCTATATTGAAAAATAGCTGATACCTCTTTAATTACAGCCTAGGGACAATGTGCACATTGTGCTTTTTAACCACCCACTGACAGACACTAAAGTGCAGTGGACCTGCATTTCCTAATGTATGAAATTGCTCCTAGGATCCTGCAAGACCCATGAGAAAATTGCAAAGAATTCTTACTTATCCCTGAGCAAGTCTGTCTCGGCTGAATAAAACTTCTAAGTCTTTCTAAAAGCTTCATTCTTGAGATCTTATATTGAGATGGCCCCCTAATGGTGCACCAGAATTTCAGCTTAAGGTGCCCAGCTGACTTTCAAATACTTACTTTTAATTATCATTCTTTTCTTTCCCCTGGGATTAATTTTGAAAATGTAAGTCTCTGGGTGTATGTGCTCAAGAAATTTTCTTGTGTTGACGTTTCTCTCTTGTATAAAAAAGGAAAACAAACCAAAACAAGAATTTGCTATCTCAAGCAAGATTTCTACTGCCATGAGAATACTTGTTTTTCTTTTTCTTTCTCTCTAAGCAGCAAGCACAATATGTCTAGACTTCAGTAATGCATTTGGCACAGCAAATGTAAGGTTGTAGGAAACAGGCTGTGAAAAGAAACCACAGATGAGGGATGCTAATTGCATCGTTTGATGCGCTACTGGAGCTCAGATAACGCCAGCAAGGTAAAAGGATTCATAAGGAGTAGAATATGTGCTCTTGCTCAAGATTATATGGGAAGCTATCACCAAAAAGTATGCCAAAGAGGATCTGTCAGGATGGAGAGTAGCAGGTGGCTCAGCCCTCACTATTCATTAACTATAATGTAAACAACTTAATTAACATTCAAGAAGACTGGTCATTTATTACAAATCCCACTAGGAAGTGAGTGGAGCATCTGTAGTGAGGAGAATAATATGGAATTAGCACAATGTCTTCCAAAGGTGTAGAAATGGGCCAAATCTGTAGCCCACGAGGTCAGGCTCTACCCTTGGGATTCATTTCAAAGATGACTACAAGAGACTAAAATGTGTGAATGATCTCCCACAGACTTTCAAGGTGTTTTAAACTATAGTTTTGGCTCGTCTAATATCCTCTCTCTTTTAGAGGGGTTTGATCCAAAATGCAGTCTCCACCAGTCCTTCCATCCCCAAGTCCAGTCACACACACGAGCACATGAGACATCCAAATCATGCAGTCTTGTTCTCAGCAGAACTAGGTTAGTTATCCTACATAAGCCACTTCTATGAAACAGAAGGCAGGGGCTGGTGGGTAGAAAAGTGTTTCAGAAAGAAGTAACTAGAATCTGGAAAAAACAGAAGTTCATCACAATCTGTGAATGGTTGAAGTCACTCTTCCATGGAAGTGACACACTAGAAGAGCAGTAATATCTCAGATATTATTACTGAATAGAGTGACAGCAGGACATAAGCATCTGACATAGGAGACATCATCACCAAACGTGACAGAATTGTGCTCTTCAGCCACTGTTCAAGAAATCTCCTGATTTAAAAACAGACTGATACCTCCTTGCTTATTTTTTGGTCTCTGGCTTGCAAAACCAGATGCTTTTTCATCAGCTAGTTTAGGAGTAACAGTGAGGGGAAAGGGTTGATAAAAGGATGACCATGAGTTTATTATTTTGGATGTTACTTTTCCAACAACTAGCAGGGATGCACTGTTATTCATCAATGTCTTGTGGACATAGTTCACCCATTTTTAGTCCCCTCCTGCTGTCTAAAACTCTAAATCCTGTTTCCAGAGAACAGAATTATTAGAGAAGCTATAGGACAGATTCTGTTGTAATTTACTCACTGGAGGTTTCTTTTATGAACAAAGCATCACTGTGAAAAATAGCCTCCTTTACCATTTGGAATTGTGCTTTTGCTGTAGGTTGTTTTTCAGTTTCTACCATTGTTCAACTTTGACAGCAGACTAAACCAATAAATCATTTTTTATAAAAGAAGGAACACAGCCCTAAGCAGATTATGCTAATTACCATAAGAAATATTATCTACATTTTCCTTTTTCATGGCACCTTGCTTTATGAACTGCTATATATTTAAACAGTACATGGATGACATAGTAAGGGTTGAACCATTTGTAAAACCAAGTATCTTGTTCTATAGCATAAAGTAGGAAGGGGAACTGCCCTCCTGTTTTTCAGTCACAAAATTTACCTCAAAATCACAAAAGCGGTTCCTTAATATCATCCTCTGGGAAAACATCAGAGTTTTACTAGAGCAAGGTGTTTGTTGCTGTACTGGCTCCCCCTAGATAATGTCTGTATGAACATCTGTAGAACTTTAATAACCCGTTAAGCCACAGGTGTACTGGAGTAGACTATAAGTGAGTAGGGATTACTTCATGCATAGATTAAATAATAGTGACAGCATGGTTTTCAGCTTCTTGCTTATCTGCAGCCAGCCAGCACTCTGTTCCCTTCTCTGCAATTATTTGTCTCATCTCTGGTTTCCTTCTATATGCACATTGAGAACTAAATTAATTGAATCCCATTGGTTTCATTACAAGGTCATTTATCCTAGTGCTTTATTCCCTTTATACAAGAAAATGTGGTTGCTGTTACTAGTTTAACTTTGTTCACATCATCCTTTTAAAGGTGGCAGAACAGCTGACAACTTTTTTCTCTCCTGTCCTTGCTATGTTGCCTCATATTGTTGTGGTACCTGCAGAATTTGTTCTGCCTCCACAGTAGTGACTATGGAAAAAGTTGTGCTGCCAATTTTATCCCAGAGAGGCTGCTTACCCTACCCTCTTTTCCCCAGGCTGAGGTTCCATGATTACAGATGAGTCTGCTAGTAAGACTGTTTGGTTTAATTTTATTTTATATGGACATTGTTAGTACTCTGAAACACTGTATAGAACACAAGAATAAACATGAATTTCATCTGCACAAGAAAACACAGAAATTTCTGTGTCAAACCAATCAATGGTTTGCTTGCTTTTTAAATGCAATTAGCATTCCAGATCTGAAAGGGCAGGCCTAAACCCACTAGGAGTATCACAGCGAAGATGTAAGGGACAGATGGGTTATTAGAATGGTGAAAAAACATGCTGACTTAATTTCTCTTTAAATTATGCCAAAATATTGCAAAATACTAGGAAAAATCTAACCCCACATTAACAAGAGGCCACATGGGAAAATTATTTGAGGATGTGTAACTACAGAGTGTGCTTGCTTGTAAGAGTGCAAGGTCTTTAATGAGTAAGCTTTGTGCTAAATAACAGCAGTGAAATAGCAGATCTGAGCCTGAAAATGTGACCAAGCCCTTGCTGATGGACTTAGGAAAGACTGAAGCTGCAGCTGATGCTTGCAGAATGTCACTTTGAAGAGTAGCTCCCATGATCAGCTGTTATGTCATCCTATGCAGAGGTTTTTGTTTGAATTTGTGCAACTTCATGTGAACCATGCGAACTAAGCCCAGTGCTGCCTCTGCAAATAACAATGCATAGCGATTAAGTACAAGTGTCATGGTAAACTCATGCTGCATCAGAAAGTTAAGCCTTCAATAGGTTTCAGAACCTAAAACCACAGAAACAAAAAATAATTATAGTGACTCATGAGGGCTATAGATGAATTCTTCTGAATTAATAACAGTATTCATGTGCTGCTTTCCCGTCAGCACATCAATCACAAGTACCCAGAGGCTGTTGGTAGAGACACAAGACTTTCATTGTGGGGGATGACTGGTGATGGTGATGGTCCCATTCTGCTGATGGGTTCTTCTGCTGCCACTTTGCTACAGGGTACAGCAAAACCTGTCATTTATTTAGTGCATTGGTCAGCCTGACAACTCTGCTCTGGTGGCTCAGAATAAAGCTGCTGGGACAAATTCAGTGAAGGGTTCAGCAGTTCTTAAACTCTTTAACACTGGATTCCCTTATTCAGATCTTCAGGTGAGAGAACAAGCTACAGCTTTGTCAGACAGGTCTGAAGCTTTGGACATAAGAGTTGTTTGCGTTTTTCTGTCTCTTTTTTACGGATGACAATTCCTTGAGCAGCTTGACTGTCAGAAATAGCATTCAATTTGTGTTTATCTACTGGCCTTAACTAATATTTAGTATTTTATTTCAGATATATTCTTTAATAATGAGCACACTATGAATTTGGCTTATAATTACTGTCCATTCAATTTAGGTACTATTTTAAGAAAAGCTGTTCATAATCCTCTGGGAGTCACTTAAAATCAACTCTTAAGATTTTGAGGTATTTTTTAACTGGGAAACAACTGTCAGGAGAGAAGTTTCACACAGATTTAGTCACAGCTACTCCTACTGCTTTATCAGATCTTCTCCAGTAAGGTCCTATGAGTTCTCAGTAGCCCTCACTAGCATGAAAGATCATTGACTCCTGATTTTACGCATTTATTATTGGGTGGTCAAAAGGCATCGTTGCAATACACTTGGCCTGCAAAAATCCATATTCTTCTTTGTTTTTTTGGGAGTCCCAGTTGAGATAGTTCACCTACCAGCAGGGTAGTCTACATTCTGTGCTAGGACTTGAGAAAATTTTAGTTGCCCAAGTGAGTTGGATGTACTTTTTAGTGCTTCACCATGGCTATAGGCAATAGTATCAAACATTTTTCTGTGTGAAAGAAAGCAACATAGGAGACAGCAACTTCCTTGTCCATTTCCAGGAAAGAGGTAACATGGTTTTTCAGGTAGTGATGCAATACATTATTACTGCCATGGGCCACATTCTGTTTACATTTTAATTCCTTGCTGAAAATGACAGTATTGCAAGTCCTGCTCTTGGTAAGACAGACTTGTCACTGCCTCTTGCGTAAGCAGGGAATTTATAATAAAGGTTTTTTTGACCGTGTATAACAGAGCTCACATTTGTATCCTAAATTATCTTCTTTTCCTTTCTCCCTCTTTCTTTTCCCTCAGTCTGTAGCTCTTGAACTACTTGATACTGCTTTTCCAGTCTTCTGTTTATCTTTGCCAGATAAATGGCATTCCTTTGACTCCTCCAAGTATTGTAGTAGAGAATAACTGAGATCAAGGACATTCCGAGTATAGCATCTAGTTTTGCTTTTTCCTGTTTTTTTAAATTCCTCTCTGAACACTCTTGTTCATTTTTATAGATTTTGTTTGTGCTTCTATCAGAAGCCGTTCTTCCATACCAAGCCTCCTTGCCATTTAGCTCCTATATTTAATCAAGGCAGGGAAAAGACACAATCCTACTGGTTAGTTTTAAGAGTTGCAGACAAATCTTCCCTGATTTCAACTATTCATGTGGTCCAGCTGCTGACCTAGTTTGCTGAATCCAAGTAGGGATGCTTCATCTGGCCAAAAACCTATCCTTGGAGGAAGTAAATGGAACACTAAATTCTTCCTGAGCAGCTGAACATCCTTGTCTGCCCACCAGCACCGCAGACAGATGAGTGACTGCAGCTGCAAGATAGGGTTTGAAGCACTGGGTTCCGCTTTCTGTTGTGATGCCAACACCTCTCAGCCCAGAACTTCTGCTTCCACCTCATCTTTTGGTGCCAGCTTCTGAGTCTGGCAGCATGAGGATTTCTCCTTTCTTCTCTCTACATCCCTTCAGCATCACCCAGAGCCTCAGTGCTGCACACAGGTTCTGCACCCTCCACTACAGTAAGACCAGCTCCTCCTCAGCTGCTGCTGCCAACAAGGTGGCGAGATGTTATTGGAGGAATTTGACTGCTGCTGCTTGGATCAGTAGTGGGAGACTGAGACCAGACCACTCTGGAGGAGGGTGTAGACAAGTTTTGAGATGGAGCTGGGAGCTCACAGATAGTCACCCCTGCTCCAGTCTCCCACTATTAGGTGCCCCTCATAGGCACTCAACACACTCTGCTTTGCTCTCTCACCCATTCAGACTTCAATGTGTGTGAGGAGTGTTACATGTGTATGATGCTTATCTCTGTAAAATTCACCCTTTTGGCCTTCTCAACAGCAAAAATATAATAAATGCATAAAGTCAGGGACTGGTTACAGAAAGTTTTGATTAATTCTCATGAACATTGGAAGCGAACTGCAGGAGCCTTAAACACTATGTGGTTAGACTACTGCATCTATATATGACATTAGAGACGAAGCTTTTACAAAGCAAACTGTAGGAGACCATCCTACGTTGCTGTCTGGATGATTAGGATATTCCTTGGAAAGTCACTGAGGCCTGTCACTCAGATGTCCTCAGCCTGAGAGACAGGCTTCAGTGTGTCTTTTTTACGGTCAAACTCACTGTGAGAAACAGAAATAGTGAACAGGGAGGGGAACTGACTCCTGCCACCTGTTCTAGTCCGTGCTCCACAGTGGGTGCGCTGCTACCCCTGTGACAGCTGTCATTGGGCAGAATATTGCAACAGAACACATACTATGAGGTGTGTTGGTTCCTCAAAATGTTTCTCTAAAGGGTAAGTCCATTTCTGAGCAGCAAGTCAGTGTGTTGCATAACCTGTGTTTCACTGATGCGCCATTCTAACCTCTAACGTACCCAGAATGGTACCACAGGATTTGGTTTGTCCTCTGAGCAGTGGAGATTTTCTCCTCTGTTGAGTCAGAGAGAAGAACCAGAATAGGAACTTAAGTAAAACTGGACAGAAATTTGTAATTTCTATACTTCTATAAATTTATTGTTGTGGATACTCTTTTTCTAGATTCACAGTGTGGGTGTAAGTTGTGTCCTCTTCTGTCTGTGAAGCTATGAAATGATTCCCTTCCCCAGGAGAAAAAGTGACACCATCACTGTGAAAAACACATACTTAGATGATCTATTTTTCTGGTTTTTATTAACTCAATGTTGTCTCCTACAAATACGATTTGTCATTCACCAGAAGATTTGAAATGTAGACTTAAGTTACACATAGGTATAAAAAGCGTAAAACAGCACACACGGTACCACTGTTTAGACCAGAAAACATTGTGTTGTCCACATATAAGAGCGTTATTCAAGCTCAGCTTAGTTGCCTTCTGCCTCAGGGATTCAGTCTTCAAAGCTGCAGATGCTTCTGCTTCTTATCCCTCAGCAGCTGAAGCCCTGCTGGCTTTCTCCTGATGTTTCTCACCCATGTCTGGAGCATGGACAGGGAGAACACAGGGCAATCCCATCCTGCTCCACCAGAGGTTGTAAAACCTTGGGCTCCTACTGGCTCTTCAGACATGTTTTCCTCCTTCTCTTAATTATGTACAATATATGAAGGGATACGATTTTTGTCTTTGATTTAGACATATCTCTTGCCTCATACTTAAACAATAACTTGAAAAATATTTTACAAAGAAAAAGAACATTGTTCATCTGAATGTCATTCATTATTATATTGCTATATTTTATACCCTATTATTAATATATACAAAATTTCTTAATTGCCTTTTACAGATGCATGGAAGCATATAATATAACAGTTTTAAAGTATTCCATCTTTAGATTTTTTTCCTTGGCTCATGTCAATCTCTTTATTAAACTATGGTTGCTTGGAGAATATAGGAAGTATTTGGAATGTTGTTTAAAGTTTAATAATAACTGGTAGCATTGTCCATTTGCGGCCTGAATGGTTGGAACACCTGTCAGGGCGATCTGGTAGAGATAGCAGCATCATAAGACTTAAACAATCATGGAGGGCCATTAATGTGCAGTGTCAACGGGTGCCAGGTCCTGTTCTTTGTTTGGGGCTTTCCTTTTCTTCGGCTGCGTTTTGTTGTTGTTTTCCCTCTGTTCTCGGTTTTGTCTTCGGGCTGCTCGCCCTTTGCTTTCCTGTCTTGTCTCCTTGCTTTCATCTTTGTTGGACTTTTTTCTTTTCTCCTCCCTATTTTTTTTCCCTGAAAAAAATGATGGCACATTAGAAGGTTTTCTCAGGCTATTGCAATTTCTGAGTCCCTCACTTTGCCACAACCTGTGAAACCAGCCTTGGATTAGCACCTCCCATTAGGAGCTGGACACTAGTATTAGTGATTAGAAATGTCCAATCACCACACCCGCATCCCAGGGCGTTCTTGGTATAGCAACATGAATCCCATGGCAAGTGCCTGCTCCAGCACAGGTATGTGATGGTCTTCAGACTAAAATGTGGTGTCTCAAGTCAAACTCTAGACCATTGTCACAAAATTAAATATTCAACTACTTTATTGCTTTAAATAAGGTTGAGAGGTTGATGATTTTGTTGCTGCTGCAGACATCTCCAATAAAGCATCCTGTCCCCTTAAGAACATTAAAACTTTGTGTATTGGCTGTGGAGATGATATAATAGAGTGCATTTATGCTTGCACATAAGGAAGAAATTCTTTATGCTGAGTGTGGTGCGGCACTGGAAGAGGTTGCCCACAGAAGCTGTGGGTACCTCATCACTGAAAGTGTTCAAGGTCAGGCTGGATGGGGCTCTGAGCAACCTGATCTACTGAAAGATGTCGCTACCCATGGCAGAGATGGTCTTCAAAGATCCCTTCCAACCAAAACATTTCTGTGACTCTGTGATTCTATTTCTTCTGTTTGCTTTACAAAACCGTGCAGGAATGACATTGGCTTGAACTTGTAAGTACACACAAGCCTAAAACAGATTAGATTTTTTGCCTACGTGGAACTACTGAGCTATGCAGCTGAAATTCACCTGTGGGTAGATGAATCCCAATGATATCTTCAAAGGCAACCCTTCTGGAGACTTTCCTGATAGAATGTCATACTAACTCATATGCCTTCTTACATGGAGAAATTTCTGGACAAGTATTGAAAAACATCTGGCCAAACCCTCTTTTATGATATCCCAATAGTGATACTTGTGAAAGTAATCCATCCTTCTTTGTTACAGAAAGAATAATTTTTGGTTTTAAATTTTAACAGAGATAATCCAGGTTTTCTTATGCCAATGAAGGGGGAATTACACAAACCTGGCAATAGGTCTTGTTGTTGAGGGTGCTGAATGCATGGAATTTTGCCCATTACTGCCTCAAAACCAAAGATGGGGGTTTTGATGCCTCACTGACCTCTATGGGAGTATGTCACAGTGAGGGAGTAGGTGCAGGAGAAGTGGCTTTGTTCTGAGAACAGATAACCATCCAAGGAGGTGCAGGTCAGATAAAGGAAGAGAGATTCAGAGGAGGTGAAGAGAATGCAGAAAGCAAGGATCAAGACCAAGATATGAGAATATGCTGTATCTTCTTCTTGTGTAGTTCTGTGGGGGTGTTTTACAGCTTCTCCTTTCTTTACCACTGCTGCCTGGGATCAGATAGCAAGGGAAGGTTTAGATGCACACATTAAGACTAGTAGTGAACAATATCTGCCTTTATCATTTGTTGTTTCTGAAACGGTAAAACTTTAAATGCAAAATGACACCTTAAATTTCGGGGAACCAGTCAGAGGTTACCTGAATATACCCTCACATACCTGCAGAATCCCTCTCTGAATTTGTCAATGCCATCTAAGATGTGTGGAGGTGAGCAGGGAAGACCTGCAGAACTGGCATGGGAGGCACAGCAAGAGCTACCACCACTGGGAGAACTGGGAGAGTTCCATGCAGAAGTAAGGCTGCATCTTACCCAGCTGTAATGCTGTCTCTTACTAATGAATAAATGACAGTATGAGATTTCATTCCAGTGGTTTGTAAATACTGTTGGCCCAAGACGAAATGTTATTTGAATGGAAACTGTCCAGACATTCAGTGTTTGACATTACTCACTTGGTGATTAGCCAAAATCATTCAGCTGTGACTTCCCAGCCACACTTCTTTAAGTATGTTGGAATGACATGTAATAGTTTCCCATTCAGTCATGGACCAGGATGTATGTATTTATATGCATGTGGATATACTAAGAATAAGATATCTTTGTCTAGCTAGAGACTTATCTAGGCATGGCTTTATTGTTTCTGTTTTAATCAGACTGGTGTCTTTACAAATGACAAGGAAAACTGATCGCTGGAAAAACTGAGTCCTAGTTCTCTTCTACTCTGAGGATAGCTAGTTTGGAGTCCTCTGTGCAGTTTTGTACATGGTTTAATGCTACCACCTCCATTCTCTTGCCATTTGTGAAAAGATCTGCCCTCTAGACCTGTGCTGTTATGGTAAAGCAATATAGTATAGAGGGGTCATCTGTGCTGGGTCTTTAGTTCCTTTCACTACTATATTTAAAAATGGGAATTTTTATATGACAGTGTAATGTTACTCCCCGTCAGTCCTTGTTTCAGTTTAGACCCAAGAGAAGATTCCACCAGCAGTCCTCTGCTAGCATTGAGATATAGCTGGAGCCCCTTTCTTGTGTACATTACCCTCCCTGTTCATATGCCTTCTCTCTTTTTCCCAGACATTTGTTCCTGAATATTTTTTCTTCTTTCTTCCTGAAACCCACTTCATAGCAGCACATTGAACTGGGCACCAGATATTGTGGAAATTCATTGGAAATTTGGGCATTTGGCTATCTGTGAAATGAAAAGTAGAAAAATTACATGGGCCATTATGTTTACAAGTTCATCTCTGAATAAGAGATGGCCTTTCACTACTAAACAAGAGCTTATAAAAAAGTTGAAGAGTGATTCTTTATACGGACAGATAGTGATAGGACGAGGGGAAGAGTTTTTAAACTAAAAGAGAAGAGATTTAGATTAGATGTTAGGAGGAAACTCTTTGTTGTGAGGGTGGTGAGCCACTGAAACAAGTTGTCCAGAGAAGCTGCAGATGCCCCATCCCTGGAAGCGTTCATGGCCAGTTTGGATGGGGCTTTGAGCAACCTGCTCTTGTGGAAGGCGTTCCTGCCCATGGCAGGGGTGCTGGAACTAGATGGCCTTTAAGGCCCCTTCCAACCCAAACCATTTTACATTTCTATGACCTACTTTGCCTTTGAAGAAAATGACAAGGCAAGGCCATTATTAAAACTGGAACTCAGCGAAGAAGTAAACGAGGCAATAACGTGACTTGGAGGAAAATACTCTCCTGGAATTCCAGTTTCATTCACGGATAATGTTCTTGTTAGAAAGTTCTCCCGGGTTAAAGCGCGTAACACTTTACGCGTGTGTAGCTCTACATCTACCTCCGTTCCCCGGGCAGCGCCGCAGTGCCGGTGCCGCCCGCGCGGGGGCGCCGCGGTTCCGCGCCAGGCGGGGCGCGGGGCGGGGGCGGCTCCCGCAGCCGCAGGTTCCCTTCTCCGTCCCCCCCAGCCGTGTCCTCGGGCTGCCGCCCGTGCCCTTCCTGCCGTTGTGCCGCCTGTCTTGGCTTTATTTTGCCTGCGGGTGAACTTTCCCGCTGGGTCACGGAGTTCTTACTATGATGCACTAGCGTTACTAACGTTTATTTCTTCTTATAGAGTCAATAAAACCGTTCAAAATTTAAAAAAAAAAAAAATAGGATAAGTATTTTTAGACACAAGATAACGAATCATTTTCCAATAGAGTGTTTTGCTTATGAAGAGAATATATATAATATCAAAAAAGTATTAGAATCTCATGAATACTTATATATTACAACTATGGTATTACAAATGTATAGTACTTGCAATATATAGTACAATTAAGTAATTATTTTGTGTTAAAATAGCTGTTATGTTAGAACCAAAGATTTGTACAGACAACTGTACTGGAAGAATTGATCTGCAGGCACTGTGAGTTTTCTGGTACACAGGAGATTCTTTGCTGCTTCTAATAATAGCAAATTCCTATATTGAGGAAAATCTAGAGACTTGCTATAATTTTGAGAAGTGCAGTAGTTCAAATTAAATGCAGACATGAAATTAGTTTGGATAACAATATAATTACATGTCTAATCAGATTCAAGGTGCTGAGTTCTTGTTAATATATTTTATAGCCCCGGGTCAAAGAAATTCCTGTGTCTGTATTTACGCAATCCATGTCTGAATACATCTATAAGTACACAAGCCAGGGTATTCCAGAGAAGCCTTTGCATTACCTCATCAGATGTGGTATTTCCACTAGATCTATAGCTGCATTTTATGGATTACAGGGAGGAAGCATTGGCCATGGCTTGGGAGGCCTTGATACTCAAGAGCACTATGTGACAGAGTTACTTAGAAAATCACGGCTGACGTAGATTAACTACTACAGGTGACAGTTTTCCTCTGCTTTAAGCATTGTCACTTAGTCCCACCTATTATATTCATCTGTAATTATTACAGGGAACTTGGGTGCTGAAATCCCAAAACTCCAGAGGAAGACATAAAATCTGATTGTGCAAACTGCTTCACTTTGATTGGGGGGTGGGGGGGGGAGGTGTTACAGGATAGGCCTCATGGAAATCTCAGAGGGATGAGAATCTGGCATCAGATGTTTGTGATGATTGTATTTCTTTCATCACTCCCATGAAGAAATTTACTGTGGGAGAGCAAAAGGAGCAAGAGGAGTCGTGGAACTGCTCCTGTTGGGATTGCAGGCACTGATGTAATAGGCCCCTCTCGGGAAGGGTCCTGCTGCTTCTACTGTGCCTGTCACCACGGACCACAAATCCTTCCCACTACACTGTAATAAGCTGAAGAGCTGTAATAAAGACCACAAGCCACTGCTGTAATGTGCCACAGCGTTCTTTCACACCCCTCACAGCCTTGTCTGACCTCTTGGCGCTTTCCTGGCTACTGGAGCACTATTAGCACTGGTGCTGCAATACCAGTGCCCCAATCCCTCTGTACCCCATGAGGTACAGGGACAAAACTTGAGGGTTAAGTGCCACCATACTGTGTTGCTCTCCTTCTCACCTGTCCGCACCCTTCTCAGAGGCCTTTTTTAGTCCTCTTAAACAAAAAGTCTGTCACACTTTCCTCATGATGTGACCTGGACAACAACAGCATGATGCAGAGAAACCATGCTGAGCAAAGAAACCAGGAAGAGGAGCATGCTCCAGGCTCTGAACTCCCTTACTATAGCTCTGTCAACAACACAGTCATGCCATATTATGCAAATGAGCAGATCATTCTCATTTTCAGGAAAAGTGACACATTTTTTTTCTGGAACATAGTCTGTAGCATGTACTCTCACTACTTGCCAACAATTCTCCAAACCTCCGGCTGCCCAGTGATGCAATGGACTTTCTCGTTTCTTTCCCAAGCCACAAGTGGCTGATTCATCTGGTATGTCTTTTTGAAGTCTAAACAGCATAACTGCATAACTTATTTCACAGCAATCTTTTTTTTTCCTTTGCTGTTGTGGCCCTATTTTATAATCACTAGATTTCTGGGTAACCAGTGTGTGAGGGTCAACAACTTCAGACAAATCTAGATGCTACTTGACTTAGTGCGTTTCCTGGACTGAAGATGTTCCAACTGCTGAAGAAAGTATGGGTAAAAATGTTAATGGAGCTAAGGTCCAAAGACATTCAAGGAGCAACTAACTTGGACAAACCTATGTTCTGCTGTTGACGACAGCCTACCTTGTTTCCCACACCAGTCCAGATGGATACAGATCTTAAGGCATGTGTCATATCCATAGTTCTGTGTGATGATCTTAGATAATCCAAGATACCTGCATAAGCTCAAAAAGTGGGCCCACGGGAGTCTCATGAGGTTTAACAAGACCAAATACGAGGTGCTGCACCTGGGTCGGGACAACTCACAGTATCAGTACAGGCTGGGAGGTGAACAGATGGAGAGCAGCCCTGCCGAGAAGGACTTGGGGGTGCTGCTGGATGAATCTGGACATGACCCAGAATGTGCTCCTGCAGCCCAGAAAGCCAAACTTGTCCTGGACTGCATGCAAAGCAGCGTGGCCAGCAGGGCAAGGGAGGGGATTCTGCCCCTCTGCTCTGGTGACACCCCACCTGGTATACTGCATCCAGCTCTGGGGCTCCAGGCACAGAAAGGACGCTGACTTGTAGAAGCAAGTCCAGGAGAGAGACACCAGGATGATTAGAGGGATGAAGCCCCTCTCCTTCAAGAAAAGACTCATAGAACTGAGATTGTTTAGCCTGGAAAAGAGACAGCTTTGGTGTGACCTAATTGCAGCCTTCCAGTACCTGAAGGGAGCCTACAAGAAAAATGGAAAGGGGCTTTTGACAAAGGCAGGTAGTGACATGACAAGGGAGAATGTCTTTAAAATGAAAGACAGTAGGCTTAGGTTAGATCTTAGGAAGAAATTCTAGAACTAGTTGCCCAGAAAAACTGTGGCTGCCCCATCCCTGAAAGTGTTCAAGGCCATATTGGATGGAGCTTCAAAAACTTGGTCTAGTAGAAGGTGTTCCTGCCCATGGCAGGGGGTTGGAATTAGATGATCTTTAAAGTTGTTTCTAATCCAAACCATCCTGTGATTTTATGATGATGCTATACCTCAAACAGTATCGATACTTATGGTTGAGCAACTGTATTATGAGACTTGGTGACTAACTTGTACTTACGTGTCCTATCTCCTCTTACAAACGGAAATACTTCTCTAGGTGTAAACTTTAGATGTCTTTGTATGAGGATCCTTGAGGTTCATTTGCCTCTGAAAATAGGATCTGGACTACTAGATTGCATTCACTTGAAAAACATTCTTATTTACATTGTGTCTGCTAGCTTGTCCTTGCAAGAACAGTGCTGAAAGAGGCACGTTAGCAGGAATGAGAATGTTGTTTCCAAATACAGAAATAGCTCAGGCCCGCACCACAGCCATTCGCATAAAGCAGGCAGAGAGGAATGGGAGGAGGCTGACCAGATTAGCTACGCCAAGACAGGTGTTTGCTGCTGTAGGAGATAAAGAAAAAGTTGTATCCTGTTAGGTGTATGGGAAGTCAGAAGATATCATTTCTTCTGTGGATGGTTGGGAAATGACACTTCTACACTCATGAGCTCACAAGCAAGGCTTATGGAAAGTCCCTGGCTTGTGATGACCTCTTGCAATAGAAATGGATTGGATGTGTCTTTCCTGTGCCATGGAAAAGACATTGCCAGTGCCTGAAAATAGAATGTCCTCCAGTCAAAGAAGCAGCCAGAGGAGTAGGATTCCTATAATGAGTTCTGTTTGTTGTTTGTGGAGACATTTACTGCTGCTTCTTCAAACAAGTGCTTGTGGGGATTTATTTCCTTCATGCTTGTCTGTTGGGACTAAGGGAATTTGTTAGCAGCCTTGTTTTAATCAGGACTAATGTGCTAACAACACCAATTTTGTAATTACATAACAGTTTTCGTCTTATAAGAACCCACAGCTTATAAAGTCTGAACACAGCTTCCAAAGACAGGAAAGTAATGGCAATTTAGCAAAGCAGAAAATCAGTCCCCATTCCTTAGGACAGGAAGTGACATAGACCATGCTGGTATTTAGAAAACTGGCATCTTTTTCCTTTGAGACTTTTAATGTTGACTTCTGAACGGGATTGGGTTTTTACAGCTCTCCTAAAAGAAGCAAAAATGTCCATGAGTGTCCAAATCCACTTGATAGGCCTCTTTTAAGACTAAGGGAATCAGCAACCAGTACAAAGATTGGGAATAATAGTGATTGATACCAAAAGCCCTTACCTTGTTTTTAGAGCATCAGGGTATTGGGAGAAATCTCTAATAGCTTGTTTTCCTTTTAGTCACCAATAATCCAAGCCCTCCTGTTAGCTTGGATTGAGGTCATAAATACAGTCCTTTTTAGAGACTTATTTCAGCTGGTGCAGGCTTTTGAACAAACCAGAAATAAAAATGTGATGCTGCATTATGTCAGAACTACATGTTTAGTCTGCCGCTCTAGAAATAATCAAGAAAAGTTGTAAATGATAAGAGACAGATGCTAGTGCCTCAGCAGACATTTAAACTCTTTCTAGTACAATAGTAAAATGGAGAAAACACACAAAGGAACTTGTTTCTTTAGTACTCAAATTTTGCTCGGCGTGCTCTGAAGGGAGGGTAAGGGAGAAAAGGCATTTTCCTTGGCTTTACTTAAACTGATTGCCTCAATGGAACCTGCTAATTCAGGTGGTACTTATATGACCCCAGTGTCTGAGTGCATCCCTAGGACTGCCTTTTTCCATTAGCGACCATGGCTCAGAGCTGGACTATACTGGTGAATGAGTACAGATCCTGGAGGCATTTGCAAGTGCCAACTCCAACACTTGGATCAGGCCAGCAGTTCCTACCCTGGTACTACATACCAGGACCAGGAAGCCTGGGCATCTTCCACCGTTTCATTTGCTGGTATAGGTGCAGCTGTACACTCCTCCTGGAGTCCTGCCCTTACATTTTCTCAAGTTTTCTGATATGCCAGGAAGGTAAAGGAAGATGAGTCAACAGGATGCACCTCTGGCCCCTCTCAGCATGGTTCACTTGTCCCCTCCACTCTGAGCATCATTTGTTTGCATTTCTGCCTGGGGTGACACCTGTGCTGACAGGTAGACAGGAGTCCCTGTGCACCCCAGGCCAGCCGGACAGCTGGATCAGCCTGTCAGCAGCAGGTAACGTGCAGGGGGACAGCAGCTCCTGATGGATCCTCTCAGCAAAACCATCAGCACAGAGGCAGGCTGTTATTACTTAAATTCACCCGAGGCCCGATTCTGACCTCTGTGTTGTACTTGCTCAAACACACGAAGGTCACCAAGGTTGTTGTTTGGTGTGAATGAAGGGAGAATTTGCTTTCAAGGATACTTTTAAAATCAAGGTGTTGAAAATTGACTGTCTCTTTCTGTTTGTGTCTCCAGTGTGTGTGTACTATTTCAGCTGGCCAAAGCATTGATCCTCCCCTCTCTAAGTAGTGCCAATCGTTCCAAATATTTTCATGTTGATTAAAATGACAGGTCAGGCTTCCAAATTTCTTATGGATCAGAGACTCCAAAGGTTCCCTCTCAAAAAGGGTGACATGAGATTTCACTTTGGCCATCTCCATATGTTTCTGAAGAATTTTCTCACTTATTGAGAGAATACCTGCCAGTTTACTGGGTGGAGAGAAGTTTATAGAAAAGGACACTGGGATGACCAAGACTCTTGGGCTGCCTCTGAAAAAGGCTCAGGGAATTTATACGCCAAAAGGATTCAGAATTTAGCCCGAGGAAGCTCAGGAATCTTGGACCAAGTTGCCAGAGGGATCTCAGGTTTTCAGGCTGTTGAATCTTTGTCAGCCTGCTGGGTGGGTTGCCAGAGGCCAAGCCAATGGACAAGCTGGAAGGATACTAGGCAGAAACCTAACATAAAGGCAAGGTTGTTTCAAAAACCTGCCTACTTTCCACTGGGACTTCACTGAAATCAGCAAGTTTCTGGGAAATGTGATGACTTTGGTAATCTGGTATTTTCCATTTATTTGGAAAATTAGGTCTATAAAATATTAAAAAAATATTTCTAAATAGGGATCATAGTGGATATGCATGAAAAGAACTTGAATGCAAATATTTTAACACTGCCCGTAAGTCTTCAATTTAACATGAATCACAGATAGGAATTGTCCATGTGAATTTAATCCAGGCTGTCTTGCCTTCTTTTTTTTTTTTTTTTTTTTTTTTCCCAAAATGGGATATGNTCTGTCTTTCCTTTTTTTTTTTTTTTTTTTTTTTTTCCCAAGAATGTGATAAGTTTATTCTTTTTAAATCCCTCTGAGGATGAACTGTGCATTTAGAGCTTTTTGTAGTAACACAACTGTGCACACTGAAGCGAGCAGCCAGCTTTATGAGTAGCTGGAAGTGGAATGTGAAGAATGATTATGCCATGTGACAGTGCATCACTGGAGCCCACTTAGGTTGCTTCACAAACTGACTGCCATGCTGTAAAGATCGGATGTGGGCGAGGTCGCGTGGCCCAAAGACTGGAGGAGACTCAGCCCCCACTGAGATGAGGACACAGCCTCTCATGACAGAGGACCAAAAGTGCTGAGGAAGGTCTGTAACCCCTGTTCCACCTCCACTGGGAGATCTGCCCTGTGTCCTGTCTCACACAGATCCTGCCAGCAGTGCACGATGGCCCTTCAGCACTACTTGCATGTTTTGTTTTCCTACTTGGCTGGTGCCTTAACAGTGTTTCAGCAGTGCTGGTAAATTGGTAACACCCCTAGGTGTTCCTGTGGTGTGTGTGCATCCTGTACAGCAGGGCTGGTTACAGGAGCTGAACTGCTGGAATGCAAGAAAGGTTCTAAGGAACCTGAAGCAAAAGTTCAGTGAGTAATATTTTCAGTACAAGAATGTACTGCAACGAGTCTGCATCCTCTCTAGCCTCTCTGGGAAAAACTGAGACTGTGGGGATCAGTAGCCTCTCTCTCCAGCTGCCTCCTGCCTCCAGGTGAAGAAGCCCACTGTCCACTAGTCACCACATATGTTCATGTTTCTCTTCCAAACTAAGTAAATAATCACTTTCCTGCCTGCTCCAAGAACTTTTGCTTTAGCCAAAAGAAGAAACTGCTCACTATTTCTACAGATTCGAGCACCACCTGCTTTTGTTATCAACTCCTTTGGCACTCTTTTATGAGATCTGAGACCAATCCTATAGCTACTAAACCAAATAATATTTTGCAAGGGTCTGGAATGGCATACTCAGAAACAGTTTACAGACAGCGTAATACAGAAGTGTAGAAATCCCAGGGGCAAGAAAAAAGCAAATATTTGGTGCACACATACTGTAGCAAGATACTATAAGGAGCGGGATGCTTTGTCCAAGGAACTCAGAACAAATAGACTCTTAACTCCAACCTCAACCAGAAACTCTAAGAAGTTACTTAAAACTGTTCTTGCACTTTTGAAAACATTACCCAAGATGTCTCTATGTCCAGGAAGTTAATTTATGTGCTGTGAAAGAGTGAGTTGCTTTCCGATAGAAACCAGAGGTTCCATCAGCCTTAAGTATTCAGAGGTATTCACAGAGACACTTCCATGTCCATGTTACATCTTCCATTGTGTCACATTTAAACTTGAGAGATTTATGCATCATAGCTTTAGTTTAATTTAAGACCACTGTGGAAAAAAAATCCAGCAAGAGAAAATATACTCTGTCTGGGAATGCGATCCTTTGTCTCCGTGACAAAGACTTTTTTCTTTATAATATCATCTTTATATGACTTCCTCAGGTTCCACAAGTGCAAAACAGAGATAAGAGTTCCTTAATTTTGGTGCTTTAGAATCTATGGATAAAGCCCACTACTACTGCAAATCAGAGCCACCGAAGTGCGCAGAGAGTGTTCCTTACTTCAATTAATGTTTTGAAGGGCCAAATGTTGTATTTCAAATAGAGAGCTCAGGATCCTTCTTTACAGAACTATTGTTTCCATGCTCACACTTAAAGGTAGTAGGGGCTGGATCATCCACTGGCATTCCCCACTACCACCCACATCCGTACAAGAAATAAAGTCAGTTCCTCTGGATTTAAACTAAATCCTTCTGGTTTAGCAATGCACATTTCTACTTAAGCAATAAACATCTGTCATCTGCCATTCATTAATATTAATTATAAATGGTCACTAGCTCATGGGATCCAAGTCCACCAGCTGAGATTTTTCCAACTTTGACCTTGTTAGGGTTTGTATAAAAAGTGTTCAGAAGGGTTCTTCGAAGCCCGAAGCCAGCAATAAGTGCAATTTGCAGAGTACAGCATTTAGATTATGCACTTAGAACAAGGGCAGTCAGAAGGGGTGATGGAGAGTGGGGGAGGGAGAGGAGGAGGGAATGCAGACCCTGAAACGGAGCTCCTTTAAATGCTTAAGAGTTTTAGACCTTTCTGCAGGCTAATGACAGGGAGAGGCATTGTCCATAATGAAACCAGCCCATCCATTAAACATTACTGTAAATGAAAGGTTGCGTGAATTAAAGGTTGTTCATCTCATGTTTCAGGAATGTAGCTGTGTTTCATGTCTGAAGCCTGTTTTCCTTTTAAATGGAGTTCTTCAGATGACAAATGAGAGAGAATTTCAGAAAGCAAATGGGCAGAAGTAAATACACGCTCGAGAACAAAGCAGACACATAACTGTAGCTGTAAATCTTTACACTGGGGCTACTGTTTGCTGTAGATATTGGGGAGGATTAGATTAGAATTGAGAACTTTCATTACTGGGTCGTTTTGCTTGTAAAACAAAATAACAATAGAAAATCCCAACAGTTAATTACCAAATTCTGACCTTAATGTCAGCTGTATATGTTTAACACATGGAACGCCAGTTAATTCTTTTGCTACCATTTTGAATTTCAAGGAACTAAAAATAGAAAATTTAGAAAATGCTTTTTCTGAATCTTGCATGGCCACCACATTTTTAAATGATGAATGTTGGGTTTTTCCTTCCAATAAATTTATTGTCACTGCAAAATTACTTCAACAAAAATTACTGAAAAATAGTATTTGTTTGCATCTGTCCTTATTTTACTTTTTTTTTTCAGGCCTAATCATATATCAATATGCCCCTCATGGACCATCTGCTCTTAAAATTGACACATTTTCATTGGCAGAGTTTCTACCTTATATCTCTGGTAAATTAGCAAGAAAATCCAGCCCTGTACTTTTCCTGTAACAATTATTCAGAGCCGGTGAATCCAAAGAGAAACATGGACAGATATCTCTGCAATGCAAATGACTAAACTGGACAAAATGAAAGAAAAGTTGATATCAGTTCTTTGACTCAGGCCCAAAAAAAGTCTGAGCTTGGTAAACGACAGCGGGAGGCCCTATACTGATGTCAGCAGACAGAGATACTTGGATTCGTGCTCTGTAAATGGGCAGTATGCTGTCTCTTTGTGAGAGTTTTGCAGAAGGCAACAGGCAAGAAAAAGTTTTGTGGAAATTTTGTAGCCATTTTATAAATGCTTATCAAAGCATTGTCTAGTCCCTTACTAGTCTATGAAGCTGAACTATTATACTTAGGCTGTCTCTGATGATTGTTTGTCTAACCTCCTTAAAAATCTGCCATAGAAGTTCCCACAGCTCCCCCACTCCCGATCTTTACGGTCTCCGAGAATAACCTCGGATGTTATCATCTCATTGGGAATGTTCTGAAGCTTCCCTGGACCTTTATAGGTTATGGCAGCAAGTGCTTAACTTCATACCCTTTTCAAAGTTATGATGGTGAAAGAGAGCTGGGAGGTGGCAGCCGAAGCAGACCAAAGGTTACATCAGGTGTCAGAGCTGGCAGGGAGAGTGAGCTGAGAAGAGACAATGAGACTGGAGATGCAGAGACCTGGGTGGGGAAAAACAAACAGAGCTGCCTGGGTGGGGAAGAACAGGCAAATAGCCAGAGAGATGAGGAGAAATAGCAGCCAAAAAAGTGCTCCTTTGTTTTTGCTTTGTTACAAAGGAATGCTGAAAATCCCTGCTTTATGGTTAGATCCATAGTACTCTGAAGTCAATGGGATTTCAGTGGGTCTTGGATCAGGCCCTTTAAGATAAGGGCAGCTGTAACACAATAATGAATGAGTGCCATGCTGCCCATGATTGCAGTGTTATAACAGCATTGCTATACATGGTAGTGTTCCACAGCCCAGGATTTAGCTGATTAAACAGTGCTGGATGTGTCGCCATTAGACTTGAAACATCCACAGCCTGATTTACTCTGTAGCTCACATACTCCAAATGTTTTGCATACTTGGACTAAATTTGATAGATGCACTATCAAACTTCTCTCTTGCATTTGTTCCTCCTTCCAGGACACTCAGGTCAAAACAGTGAGGAGTTTAGATTTCCAAGTGGTGAGAGCCAGGTGGGCCCTGCTCCCAGCAGCCACCTCCCTTCACATTTACTTTGTAGCATTATTGTCCAAAGGTGAGAAAACAGCTTGCTGTGAGGTCTGCTGAAGCGCCAACAGAAAGAAGTTGTCGAGGTATCCCACTGTGGCACACATCCTGGAAGAGCCTCATTTCCTCTTCCAGCAGTGACAAACATGTCCCTTCCTCAGAAAGAGCTCCTTACATCACTAGGAGTTCAGGGAAGGACTTTAGGAGCATTAACTGTGAGTTGTGATAGAAGACCAGTGTGGGAAGAGAGATGAGTATGCGAGGATGTTCTGGCAGAGAACGATATGCTGCTCTTCTGCACATGGTCTCTGCCCTGTGGCACTGAGAGCAGACACAGTTTCCTGTGTGCCTCTTCCTGAAACAATGGGAAGTCGCTGTGGGTGAAGGTGCCATAAGTAAGTTGTGCCAGAGTTGTTTCTAGCTGTGCCAGGGAGGAAGATCAGGAACTAGGCAGACCCCTGCCTGTCTGCACAACATAACTGGAAGTTTGTTGAAGGACTCTGTTTGACCTGCCCTCTTCCCCAGTCAAATCTGCTATGGAGGGAATAGCCCCAGCTGGTCTGGTGGCAAACCAGAAGGTGGACCTGGATCTTGCGGGCAAGGAGCAGACCTCTGTCTGCTTTTCTTTCACAGAATAGACACAAATGCAGATTTCACCTTCTAAAGCTGAAGCTTTCAATCTCAAACATTTTTATTCAAGAGGGAAGAGTTTAGGCAGGTGCTAGAAATTTAGTGCTGAATGAATACCTGATGGATACTTTGGAAGAAGGAAGAAGAAGGGTTCTTGAGAGGCTTATATTCCCGTGGGCTTTTCCTACAAAGCTCAGACATTTAAAATATAGTCAGCTAGCCAGTTCTGGAGCACAAGGAGGCACCAAAAGGGAAGATCAGAAGAGAAAAAGAGCTGATTTCTATCCCTTATTTGGTTTAGTGATCTGAGGACAGCTCTCACATTGTTCACATTTTAATAAAAGAATGCAATCAGCTTTTTTCTGATTCACTTCCCTTACAAGAACAATTGACCATATACTTCTGTCTCAGCTTTGACATTATTCCTGTTAATATGAAGTTGATGCTTTTTATCATCAGTGTGCCCAGCACATTTTTTTATAGCATGCTCCAGAGGACCTCAGGGCGTCTGAGTCACCTCCCCACTGCTCCCAGGCTCCCCAGGACAGGGAGGAGGCAGAAGGTGGCAAGAGAAGAGCTAGCAGCAGGAAAGGAGAACATCTTCCAAGGAGCATAGAGACTGTCAGCCCAGCACCCTGCGAGGCTTAAACTAATTTTGATATCTGAGGGCACAACCATTTTCACCTGACTGTTCATCAAGGTGCATATTATTCAGAGAGCACAACCTTGGCATGGTGCACGTGTACAGAGGATGTGCATTCGTGTGTAGTACCATATGTGCAGAGGCACACAGCATGGATGCACTACCTGCTTGTGTGTTCGTATGTGTCTGTCAGAACTAGGGGGTTTGATGAGAATTTAGTGTTCACAGTAGCACAAACAAAATAAACATACTTGTAGTGGAACAAAATATTACTGGTAATTAGTTCAGGTTTTAATGTCTCCGTTTGCAGATAGTAACTTAGTAAAGCTTCCAAAACTGCATATGATTAAATAATGAAAATGCTACAAGGTTAAAAATAACTTTTTCCAGCCTTTCAGCCCTTGATTTCTAGAGTCAGTACATCCTCTACTACTAGCTATTTTGGATTCAGAAATAATTTCGACTCATTTTGGCCGTATTTTTCCCTCCGAAGCCTATTCACCCAGATCTCTTCTCTAGGTTGTGCCCATGTCTGCCAGCCAGTGGCAGTGGCAGCTGAGTGCTGACCGTGCTCTGCCTCACTCGGGGTATCCCCAGGATGCCATTTCCCTTCATGTTGCAACTCGTGGATTCCCGGTCTCAGCAGCCCTACTATTGGAGGCTGAAAATGTGTTAAAGTTAAAGAGTCAAAACCCTTGCAAGGAAAGGAAATGAGAAGCCCTCTTGGCAGCAACAAACGGAAAATAAACAACCAAACTCTTCACAAGACAGATTCCTCAATTATAGTAACTCAGGCTCACAAAGGCCAGAGTTAGGACCCACTGGCGTATGCAATATGTAAACACAGGGATGCAGTAATTAGCTTTGTGTTCATTTTGAGGTTTCAGAAGTCCTGCGACCTGCCATGGAGTAAGGTCATTAACCATAACCACACTAGTGACCCTCACACAGGACACCCCATCTCTCACAGTTACACGAGTGAACTATGTACTGGGATGTCTCCCCAGCTCACATGCTCCAACCCTCTTGTTTTAAATGCCACTGAGCTATATATGAGTGAGAGGATGTGACTTTTGGAATGGGCTGTGATAGAAATATCCTACTTTCCCACATTGCAATGCTTAGGACTTAAATATGATTAAATAAAAGTAATCAATACCAGAAATATGTAGAATTGTTGTCCAATTTTTTTTTTTAAATCAGAAAAAAAAATTGTTTAAAAATAGTACACTGAGGAGTTACTGAAGTGGTGTGGGCCTCCATTGCCTTGGAAAGAGACTTTTATCTTTGGAGGGTGGAGTGTACAGGGACAGACTATTCAATTGAATAAGCAGATGTACAACCAATTCTAGAGGTTTATCAATACAACAAAATGCTGCTCTAACCCTGATTTTGCCAAGACTAGGTAAAATTAGTATTGGACATGAGTATTTTTCAACTCCAGCTTTTGTTTTACTGTGGCTGACCTGTGGATCCCCTGAAATACACTCGTTCTTGCTTACAGAGTCCCTCCTCACACAATAGCCAGTTGAAGACTTTTTCAGATATGATCTGATTAATATGCTTGGAAGCATTATGTGGACATACAGCAATAAGAGACGGAGAAACTAGTACAAAGAAACAACAGAAATGAGCTGAGTCTCAGTTCTCTAAGCTACTCAATGAAACCTGCAGTTTTATATTCACGTGTATGCTGTACAGTATAGAACCTATTATTTTACTTTATTTATCCAAAATTTATACACTTCCTCATTAAAACTGCTTAGCAACAAATCCTGTTCCCTTGGTTCCCTTCTGTTCACCAGTCTGCATCTAGGATTCTGCTCCTCACCTCAAAGGCGTTGCTATCTCTCTTAATCCTGCTGCAAACTTAAAAAAAAGTCATAGCATAGTGCCTCTATTCTCCTTGCAGCTCAAACCATTAACGGACAAGATACTTTGCCTCCAGGGGGTTGTAGTCTTTTGAATTTTGACTAAAATTATCCTCGTCCTCTCATAACAGTATCCCACTTTCAGACTGTACAAGGTGACAATTCTTACATTCCATAGTGAAAAAGAAATGTGCTATTCCACATTCACCCCCCATGTCTTCATGTCTAATGCTTGAATTTTTGCCTGTCAGGAACAGGAACTTTCTTTGGTCTGTATTTGCACAGAATTGGACACAGTTAACATTGCTTCTGTCCTTTGAACATCTAACACCACCAGCATTCAAAAATTCGATATAAGAAAGAGAAACAATCAAAATGTATTTATTTGCTTACAACAATACAGCTGTGTAATCAATGTAATCTGTTGGCTTGCATAATACCCAGATTTCTAAAGTGTTTTCCTTGTTCATAACTAATACTAGTTTTGGTGACTGCTTTAATTCTCTTCAAACTGATCAAAATGTGTCCTCTGAAAGTACTTGAAATTGTCTGATCTCTGGGGGGGGTTAGTTGGGACTCAACAGAAAGTCATATGGTGAATATTCTCTTCTTGGCAGAATTACTAATGAAAACATGCAATTCTTTCCCCACAAATACTTTTGTATGCAGAATATTGGAATTTAAGAATATTTGTCTTTCGTCCAATAAAAGTCAATCTCACACATTTGCAGACAGCAGTCCAAAGGGACTTGTGTTAGGCCAGAGCACTATTATGTAGACAAAGAAATAATACTGATGGATAATTTTCAGTGTTTGAAGAGCTCTGAAAGTTATGCTTTTCCAGTACATCTATTTGCCATTTGCCATTAATGGACATGGCTGCAGGAAACATAAGACTCAATTTTTATCTGTCAGTGAAGGGTAAGAGTCAAGAATGTGTTAAGTGTGGGAAGGTAAAAGTTACAGTGCACTGCACTGGGGGACCAAAACAAAAAGTGTGAGGGAAAGAAGAGAAGAAGAAAAAACTGGAACTTTATATTATATAGTCATGCAGACTAAAGAGAACACACCACCATGGGATTAAAAGAGGAGAATGATGAAATAAATTACAGTGAGGTTTGGATGGGACTGAACTACAAAAGGACCCTGTATGTGAAACACATGGGAATTGCTGTGTCAGATCACACTGGGATCAACTAATTTAGTGCTAAAATAAGTGAAAAGAATGTTTTAGGCTAATTGGGCTATTTGTATCCTCATCATTCCTATTTGTTTGCATCCATTCTGAAAATATTACGATCTTCTCACAGTGAAACATCATTGTATAGCCAGTGAGGGAAAAAAAAAATGGTTGCAAGACATCTCATCAGCCCCAATGACACACCAGCAGATGGAAAGAAACAAAGAAAAAAAAGCCCTCTTCATCTGCTTTATCTAGTTTTGCGTAGATGTTCCAGAGACATGTCCTCGCTGCTGTGCGATAGCAGTGCCTTCCCTGAGTAACATCCTGTCGCTGACCTCAACGTCTCGAGCAAAGTCATTGAGGCCTCTGTGACGAGCACACCCCGTCATCATGTGGCCTTTGCCCTAAATCCCTCAGCCACAGACATCTATCCAACATGGAAATGACTGAGAGTGACCGAGCTGACCCTCTCTTCATGGCCATGGAGAAAAGATTAGCAGCACTGCTGGTCACTGCCGGGTCTGCTGCTACACTTCAAAAGCCAATGCCATGGAAGCGCAACTCTAAAGCAATGCCACAGGGAGTTGTACAATACAAAAGACCCTTTTCAATATTTCTCAACAGTAAATACAAACTTATTGACTTTCCCTTTCCTTTCAAGTGTTTCTGTTGTCACCTCCTTCTGCACTCACTGACAGGGCACAGTGAGCCTTAAGAACAGAGCCTGGCTTGCTTTCTTGGGCAATTATTCTATTGTTCAAAGGGGAATAGAAGTTTCTTTTTGTGTAATAAGGGACAGTAGCAGTAGGGAAGATATCTTGCCTGGAGATTAAGTTGGAAAGCTTTGTTTCCTCATTCCAGTAGGAACAGAAGGAAAACTTACAGCTTAATTCTCACCTTCCTATCTTGTCACCATAATTCATCCCTTGAAACTCTTTTAACCTGATGTTTTGTGTGTGATATTGCTCAGTTTTATTAAGAATTATCTTTCTTTAAAAAAAAAATAAAATAAGTTCATCTCCCTGAAGAGATGAATGTGAATGGGAAAGACTTTTGTGAATACTGAGAAGGTGAATGTCAGAACAAAAAAGAAATGGCTCTCAGACATAGGCACACAAATCCCAAAGGCATAGATAAAGGTGGAACATAGATTCCTCTTTTGAAGGAATTGTCTACTGAGCATAAAACAGGCTAGAATATAGACTGTGACTTGCTCAAAAGAAAGAAAAAACCCACCTTTATGCATATTGCAGAAAGGAAGGAAAGAAAAAGATTCAGGATTGTGAACGAATTCTTGTGGTGCACAGTATTTTTCAAGTATGGTTTGGCTCAAATCCCGTAAAAGAAGAATGGATAGCAAAATACGTGAGTAGTTTCTTCTAAAGTTCTTATTACACAGGAACAGCAGGCAATTCTCAAAGAGAAATGTCTTGTCCAATCTGAAGTGTTTGCCAAATTGCTATAAGCAAATACACAATATCATCGCCTCAAAAAGACCCAGTTTCATAGTCTAAAATTACAGTTCAGTCCTATATTTTCATCTCTGTCAAGATTAGGCTTTGGTAGGAAAAAAAAATGGACTCTTTCCCCAGTCACAGTGGGCTAATGAGAGGCTGTTTCAAGTTGTGCCACTGTGTAGGAACAGAAGCAAGCATGGACATTTTGAACATAGAAATCTGTAGGATTTCTAAAGGGAATCTGTAAATAGGTTGTCTTGGCTGCTACCTTGACGCAGGTACACCTCTCTACCTCTTCAGGACACTGCCTGACATGAGGAAGAGGTGACATCTATGCCCTGTAGGTTACCAATTCTTGGGTGGGGGAGAGTCATCTGTAGCTATCTGGTCCATATGATCCTCCTTCTAACGACAGAATCACAGAATCAGAGAATATGCTGAGCTGGAAGGGACTCAGAAGGATCATCAGGTCCAACACCTGGCCTTGAGCAGGACACCCCAAGAGTCACACCATGTGCCTGAGAGCATTGTCCAAGCGCTTCCTGAACTCTGTCAGGCTGGTGCTGTGACCACTTCCCTGGGGAGCCTGTTCCAGTGCCCAACCACCCTCTGGGTGAAAAGCCTTTTCCTGATATCCAACCTAAACCTCCCCAGACACAGCTTCAGGCCGTTCCCTTGGGTCCTGTCACTGGCATCACAGAGAGAAGATCAGTGTCTGCCCCTCCTCTTCCCCTCACGAGGAAGTTGTAGACAGCAATGAGGTCTCCCCTCAATCTCTTCTTCTACAGGCTGAACAGACCAAATGACCTCAGCTGCTCCTCATAAGGCTTCCCCTTAAGCCCCTTCACCACCTTTGTGGTCCTCCTTTGGACTCTCTCTAATAACATTATTGCCCTTCTCATGAGGTACATCCCCAGGGAATGAGCCAGCCTTCAAAAGGGTTACAAGATCCAACTCCCCGAGTATTCCATAAGTAATCTGCACCAACCCTGGCCATCAGTTAACAGTGAAACAGTAGGTTATTTCTTGGTACCAGCAGTTACTGCTGCCTCACAGATGTTCACATGGAGGGGCAGCTGCTCTAGCTCTTCCACTCACCCTCAAAAGAGGTGGGAGGATAGAGAGAAATATATGAGATGAGGAAATGGGAGAGACAGAGAAAATGGGAGGAATGGAGAAAAGAAGATATTCCATAGCTCCTCCTGTGTCAACCAGAGCAACTTCACTGAGGACAGATCAAGTAACTTCCCCTTTGCAAGGGGGGAAGAACAATCAAACAACAGTATCTACTGGGTGGAATTTGTCTAAATTATTATTTCATAGACTTCTTAATCATCTCCCAGTCTTAACAGGTGTGATGCCATTCGCTCGCTGCCATGCTGGAGAGTAAGTCCAGCAAGCTGCCTTGCATGGAGGGACAGTTCTGCTGTCAGTCTTGCTTCTTGGGTGAAACCAAGTGGAGTTTCCCTTGTCTGCCATGCAACGCTGTGATCTTTCTCCCATGCTGGAACTCCATGACCCAGATGCCGATGGCAGGATTAGGCTGTGTTATTCAGCCAGAGTTAGTGGAAAGAGTTCAGGCTGGGAGA
Organism: Eulacestoma nigropectus; assembly: GCA_013397775.1. NCBI lineage: Eukaryota > Metazoa > Chordata > Aves > Passeriformes > Eulacestoma > Eulacestoma nigropectus. Next base: position 2,059,609 of record VZTE01000892.1, on the reverse strand, counting down.
GAAGCCACAGGACTGCATTTGCAAGAGTTAAAGTCTTACTTGCATGGAAGCATGAAATACGAATGGTTTGGAGGAATCCCACTGTTGAAGCATGAAACTTGGCTGCCTGATACCCAACAAACCCACCACAACATGTTTTATGTTGGATCTTTTTGTTCTGAGCACTACATGCAACTTTTCATCTTGGCAACTCTTTCAGCAGACAGAATTGAGAGACAAAGTGCCTTCCCATCCAGCCCACCCTGTCCTCTCTAGATCACACAAAGCACATTTTTTGAGAAGTGTTAGGATTTTATTTGCTGCAGGCAAAGGCACAGTTCTCTCTAGCCCAAAAAACACCACATCAATGGCAGCTTTGGTGAAGCCTGAAATTGAGGCCTAAGAATTGAGGTGTGAATTATTAAAAAAACACAATACCAAACTCGTACTATGATGATGATAACTTAGTACCTTTTCCTTCCTTTTGACATCTCTTTCTTTGTACAATACATTTTCTGCTCTCACTTGTAGCTGGGCAAGGATTGCCCCTTGCTGACGGATGCTGTATGATCTCTCTGACCCTTACTTCATTTCCTCTTTTGAAACCACATGTTTTTCCTTTCTTCATGCAAGGGCTCCATGGACTCCACTCACTAGTTTCACAGTGCACTGCAATAAACATAGAACAAACTGAGCCTGACCAATATAATTTTGTATACACAATACATATGGTACATTATTTTCATTCTGCATCAGCCAAAAGGTGGCCAAAACTAACGGAATTAATCAGCAGTGAATTGCAGCAATGAATTGACAGAAATTGGACTGTTAAGGATATACAGCACAAAATAATGTCAAATAATTATGTCAGTTACTGTTTTCTACTCGCTGGTTTGTAATTCCATTCCTGAAACAAGGCAAAAACAACACAACTAGTCTCAATGAAATCAGTTACTGGGGTTTGTTCTGAGTTTGCTTTGGTTTGATGGAGGTGTAAATCCTTTTAGTTTTGGTGGAATAAACTTTGGTCATGCCTGTGTGAAAGGTGAGTAAAGTCTCAAATGTATTGAATTTTGAAATCAGTAGTTATAAAGGACCAACTGATATCAAAAGAAGTCAAATGTCTTTGGTCATCTAAAGAGCCATCATCTGTAGCATACACAAGCTGGAAACAGGCAAAGCAGAGGAGAATTTGGGTCAGTGTGAAGTTTCAAGCTTTTCAGAACCGTGCAGGTTACCCTTTCTAAACGAGAGTGATGTGAATGTGCATCCTGTACTGTTTGGAAATCAGAAGGTGTGTCATTTCACTCTTGTCCAAACAGTGTAAACAAAAAATGGGAGTAACCTTGGAAGCTTAACAATATGCTTTTAATAGCTATCCTTCTCTTGTGTCATCTCACTATCTTTTTCTTGAAAAAAGATAGTAAATATATATATTTACTTTAAGTCCAACTGCACGCTTAAGACTATAGGTTACCACTGAAGAAGGAAAGACTTCCAGCCCCTCTATAAGGAGGAATTAGTAAATCAACTAATTTCAACTATATCAACTAATTAAAATCAACTAATCAACCAGATCCAGAATTTACTTCTGAATTTTCTGAAACCTAGAAATGTAACAGACTTAAGGCAATCTCTGAGCCTTCCTCCAGTGGATTGTCATGTGGGTCATTTTTTTCATGTTACGCTGGAGCTCTTCTGTAAAAACAATTGGCTTTCACGTGCACAAAAACGTTCTGTTTTTACTCCATAGCTTTAAATGGCTTTTCCTAGTTGAGACTGACTCATTGTTAAAGCAGCTGAGTCTACAGCACTTGGAAACAGCCATCAAGAAACAAAAATGATCCCTTGAATTTCTTTCAAAGAGGAAAGTCTTTGCTTGAAAATAAAACTGTAAAAACCTACACTACCACCTGAACTAATATATATCTGAGAAGGAAAGCGCTGAACTACTGCACATTATTTTTATTCCTGCATTACTTCCCCTCCAAAATACTCGATGCCAGAGAAAGCTATGTGCATGATACTGTCGGGGAGGAGATTTCCATCATGGCCAGACTGTGCATAAGTGCTCCCTGGTTGCTGGCGGCTGAAGAGGTCACTGCTGGCACTGCAGCTCACAGCCCTCAGCCACCACAATGCACAGACAACATACTAAAATAAGCTGAACCCTGCCACAGCTTCAGCATGCTCGTGGTGGGGGATACTAACTGCAGCAGTTCACAGGCAAACATATCACTTGTTCTTCTTTCATTTGGAGGGGTGGCAGAGGGATGGAGCAGACAGTTAGGTGTGGTGACCTCCAAAATTGTCCTTGTGTGAATAATCGGAGCTTTTGAGTCAGAGGCTGAAGATACAAAAGCAAGTCTCTTCTCTACAGCCAGTGAGTCACAATGACATCAATCTCACTCCTTCAGTGTCAGTGACACCCTATTTGGTGTTTTATTTTAATCCTCATTTTCTGAAGTCAGGTGATTATGCACATATACCATTTTGGAGATTGGAGATTTTGGGGGGGGGGAGGGGGTCCTTAATATGTTAGTTTCTAGCCTTCACCTTTGAAAAGGTAAGCTTCAAAATGTTATTGTATGCATGCTTTGAAGGCTCAAGTAGTACAAGGGAGCTAATGCAAAGCCATTAATATTTTAATCTTTCTTAAACTACATGTGGGATATGACTCAGGGTTTTTGAAACTTTGATGTTAGTAGTGCTGCATAACACCGTAACAGAGCAAGTAAGAGATGTATGTCATTCTACCTCAGGGCAGACCAAACAGGCCATTCTTCCTGTGGCAGAATTGCCCTTAGCATCAAGGCTGTGTTTGTGGGACACAACCAAGTTTGTGCCTCTTGTGAAGTGGCAGACTTGGGAAATACCTTGAGTTTTTTGTGCTGGGAAATACATCTTGTTATGAAGAATATTTTCATTTTAAGTTGCACTTCTCTGGTGTTGTAGCTGATTATGCCTTCCTTAGATCCCACATCCCCTCTGAGAAAACCAGGCAGAACATGCAGACCAGGCTTACCGATGCTAGTGCACTCCATCGTGTGGTTGTTGGCTTCCAGCCCATCAGGGCACTTTTCAAGGCACTTTCCACTGTATAAGTAAAACCCACTTTTACACTTTGTGCAGAAGTTTCTGGTGAAGCAGGTATCACAGTCAGCTTTACATTCTGAAATGCAAACAGTAAAGAACAGCGTTGTTGCTCTCTGACATGAACTGCCGTGGACTCTCTCACATATACCAGAATCACACAATTCTGGCAATGTCAGACAATCCTCAAAGGAAGCAAATTATATTAGGTCTTCTTCCTGGCCTGTACACATGAGGCCAGCCACGAGTGACCCTGGCATGGGTGAGAATTTAGAAAGGATGGCTTGATGCTGAACAGCTAATCTTCTTGGAGACCTATGCAAATGGCAGAGAGACCACAGCACATGAGAGTAACACTGTGCTGCTTCTGCCCTACGCTGACACTGCACAGGTACTAATTAACCCTGCGGGGCACAAGTGCTGGGTCAGCTCCACACTACCTATCTCCATTCATCCAGGAGAAATAAAAATGTGCCAGAATTTAGAATCTGCTTAGGAGTCATTTGGACCTACGTATCTTTCCTTTCCTTTTCTTTAAATGGTTCCCTGATGTTCAATCAGATGCTCTGTAGTATTTCATGTATTCTCTATATGACTACCCAAATTGTCACTGCTGATATATTTCCTAGTTCTCAGAAATTTTTAAGAGAGATGCATAAAACCTTATGTATGGCACGGCTCATGTCTGATATGCAAGGCCACACACTGCTAAAAAGTGAGCAAATACTCTACAGTGTCAAGTTACTCTGTAAAAGTTTACTCTGGGGTCCATTCATTAAATATCTTTTATTACCAGGTAAAAACTGGGAGAGTTTCCTGGCCGTCGCTCTTATGTTTTTATCTCACCTGTGGGATTAAAAACAGTGAATTCAACAACAAAAAGAAGAGTGAGGAGGACATTGCGATCTTTTCCAGTTCATTTGTAGTTCAAAAATCCATAGTGGGGACAAAATGTTGCCTGAGCAGTAAAGAATAGAGTTGGCTTCTCTGTCCCCCAGCCCGGAGACAACATGAATCGGTAAATTCCCCCAAATCAGGCTGAAACCTGGCCAGCTGAAGCCTGGCCAGCTTATACAGGCATTCAGAGGACTACAATGAGCGTGAGACAAGCTATAAAGAGACCAGGGCAAACCACATCTCCAAAGAATGCCACCTGCCATCTTCTCTCCTTGTCACAGGGGTCAGGCGGGTAAGGGCAGAGGGTTAAACAGCTCCAACCACCAAGATTCAGCATTCCTCGGTCCCTGCTCTCTCTTCAGAGCTGCCGGCATTCTCTTGCTGCGGGAAGGCAGTGCCTGGTGCCCACCGGCGCTTCCTCTTCACATGGGGATGTAGAGGAGGAGGCCATCACCTGGGTTCTAGGCAGGTCATTCATGCAGAGCCAGGATCCCTGAGCTTTAGGCCATTTCGTGGTCTTTAACTTCTTGCTCAGGTTAATATTTACTGCACTACTACAAGGAGCTGAACAAGTAAGGACACAGCCTGTCCGTCTCCTTCTCTGTTGACTTGACTCCTAAGGAGACACAGCATTCAAGAGAGAACAAACAAATCCATGCGCTTCCCCTTTCCCCAGCACTTACTTGCACACTTATTAATGTCGGGATACCGTGTCCCGTAGTATCCGCTCGGACACGAGGAAAGACATACTCCAATCTGTTTCATGCCAATCCTCTCCAGAACAAAAAAGAGCCTGGGCTTACATGACAGGCATCCATTGTAGTCAGAGCATGTAGCACACCCTCCTTGGCAACCCTGGCTCACATTAGGATGCACTGAAAAGAAAAGAATTAAAAAAAACAAACTATGAGAGAACAATACATTAAACAAGACCATGAAATAATATTTCCTCTGCATTTGGAAGGATGGACCATCCATCTCTCTGTCAGCTCTTAAAGATTGCTTCATTTTTTCTTGTGTCTCTTATGACCTGACTTGTCATTTCAGAAATTGTGTCATCTGCATAAAAATGAGAAGCCCAGCTGACATCTTCACATCTTGCAGAAATAGCCAACAGCAAATGATCTTTGAAATAGATTGTATGGAACAGCAGCATTCTAGAGAGCATTTATTTTTCTTTTCCCTATTTTCAAGGGCTTTTCTGCCTTTTGTGCACTTGGCTCAGCACATAAATTCATGTTCACTTAGCCTTGCTTTTCCTAGTTGGATGATTAAAAATCGATCTAGTGTATAATTTCCTTCATTGACTAAATGCCATTTGATTTGAGTTCTGCTGTGCAGGAATATGCCCTTGTAAGATCTGATGATACTTTGCCTTAAAAAAAAGACACAGGAGAGCCATCCTTCTCACCCTCCTTCTTTCCCTGGAATGTTCTCTCTGGCATGTTTTTAATCTCTAACAATTACAACCTGATGTTTAGACTTAACTGTGGCATTTACCCTGCTCCAGTCTCAGCATGTAGCATAGGTAGGATTATATTTGCTTTTCAGTTGAATTGTTCTAATTCTTCAGACAAGGAAAGGGAAATTTATTATACTCACTGCCTAACTTCTTTAGGGGCTTGGGGATAGCAGGAAAGAGGATGCTGTTGCAGACTATCTTTTCGGTAGCAGACATTAATCTGCTGTGTGATAGACTGAAGTGCATTACTTCTCAGTGGTAGAGAAAAAAGTTTTGCATCTTCCTGTACTTAAGAAGTTGTTACCTACTTTTAATTCCTTCTTGCTTGCTTTCTTAAATAAAATGGAACTAAAAAAATAGTGAAGCATCAAGTAGCTCCAGACCCTGTGTCCCCTCTTTTTTTGGCCTTGTCTTGACTGAAAAAAACAGGCATTTTTCTGAGTGCAAGCGTTCATCTCTCAGCCTGAGACATCTCGCTATTTCTCATAAATAGGAGAAATACAGCCCTCATTTATATCTGTAACTTGTATTTGTAAATACTATTGTCTTCCTGTCCTGCCTTCTCCTCAGGCCTGTGACAACTTTATAGATATGCACATGCCATGATGGTGTGATTGCCTGTTTTAGTGCTTTGATTTTATTTTGATCTGCAGACACTGCTAAATAGCTTGCACACACAATGAACTTGCTTTTTTCAACTCCTTTCTGTGGAGCCCTTGGAGGCAGACCAGGAGTCCATATGAATCCATGGCTTGCATATCGAGAGCCACCACTGCCTTCTGCCCAGGAGAGGGTTGCCTGGCAGGGAAGTTCAGGAGCACCTCTGTACTTTGTTCACTTACACACTTGGCAGAAAAGACGTCTCGTGAATGGGAAAAGCAATTCTCTGTGCTCTGACGTTTCAGTGACAAGTCCTGTGACCTGAAGAACCTCAAAGTGAATTTGAGTTCGCTCTTCCTCTTTCATTAATAAAATGAGGAATGAGAGTTATTTCTCTCAGTACGGCTGGACACGTATGAGTTGTAAAAACTTTGGCCCTGCTGTGCACAAACAATTTCAGTAAGAATACAAGAATTCAATTCTCTGTGCACACTGAGGCACTCATTTTATAGCACAACCTAGAGGAAAGTGTGCTTACAATGAGGACACGACACCACTATGAGAATAAATGACATTCAGCATGGTGAGAGGTTGCAGCCCCAATTCAGTTATCATAATTCCTTTCACTAGACTCTCAAAATACTGAGTACTTAATAAATATAACACATTTTTTTCTGAAAATATTCCAAAGGTACAGAGTTTATTGATTTTGAAATTAAGAGCCTGGAAATTTTTTCTTTTTAAAGTTAAGTAAATGAAAACGTCCTTGTCTCTCTCTCCTCTGTCTTGTGCTCTTGCATGAAACTACTTTCAAAGAGAGACACAGTAATGTGATCTAAGAAGCTGACATTATTTAAAAACTATCTGTGACTTTCCTTCATCAAGTCTGACAGTTGGATGAAAAAGCAGCTGAAGTACAAAATATTTGTCATCAAAGCTGCTATATAAAATATGGATGATCGCTTTTGATGGGAAATATATTATGTGTGAGCACCTGTGACACATCATTATGAATAGATTCCCCTGACAGAGAAAACATTATGTGCAACTGCTCTGAGGTCAAGCTGTGTGTATGAGCCGAGACAAGCAATACCTTACTATTGAAATATGATAATTCTCTATAGCTAAGATCCATTACATGGCCAATTTCCATCTCCCCTTTAACTCCAGAAGTACTAAGTATAAAATAAAACGTGCTCCTAGTCATTTTCACGATTCCTGCCTCTTTTCATGCATTCCAGATACATCTCATACAAATAACAAAGCAAAAAAGGAAAGCCTGTAGTTCCAAATGGAGAATGTTATTGCTTGTGTTATGGAGCAAGGAATAGGATAAAATATGTAAGTCAAGCTCTGCTGATTTAATGTCATGTTATAACTAAATGTGTGAAGCAAAATAAGCTCCAGTTCTTGGAAATTCTTAAAGAAAAATGGCTCTGAAATGTCAAAATTAACATTTTAAATGAACCACGGGTTTTTTTCTCTTAAAAACTATTGAAGAGATGCTTTTTTTTGGATTGTCTCCTACTGTGGCTGGCATTTCTTTGAGTCTTGTATCTCTGTAATAAAATAGTTTCTCATTACACTTGCAATAAGGGTAGACCCTTGTTCTGGCAAGAATCAAAGCAGGGAGGGACAAGCCACATGCTCCAGAAAATGGCATTCTTTGAAAGCACTAGGTTTTGTCATTGAACCTGGGACAAAACAAATTGTGGAGCAAAAATATTTTGCCTAGAGAATGAGATAGCATGTTTGAAATTAGGCATCTCCAAGCTCCAGCTGAAGATCTCATTCTTGTTACCTCTCAGCCTCCTCCCTCTCTGGTGCAGATCCAGATGCTTGCCAGATCCTTGTGATGTAGGGGCTGGTCCCTCCCCTGCTGCAAAGGCTGAGTGGGATTGAAGGGATTCAAGAAGGAAACACAGCAAACTCAGGCTATAAAACATATTTCTGCCACAGGGAGGGAACTTATTACTTCTGGGTACAGAACTTGCCCTTACTATTCCTCTCTCATTGCAGCGAAGTGTTAGTACCTGCAGATCCTAAGTGCTGCAGCAATGGCACACCATAACCCCAAGGAAGCAACCAGAAGTTTTACCTCTTTTTTTCCCCCATATCAGACATTGAGCGTTTAAGTGATGTGCCACAAGAAACTGGAAACATAAACCCCATCTGGTGAAATCCAGTCACAGTACACCAGGTGTAAGCATTGCTTCAAATGTCTATACTTAGGTCAACAGTGGAAATGGGTAAGTAATATATACCCACTTTATGAAATGCTTTGAAGTGAAAAAGCAGGTGAGAAAGCACTAGAAGAGCACAGACCACTCCTGCTAGCCACATATGGGGTAAGAGGGACAAAAAGAGGTGCAGTTCCTTGGCAGAGGGTTGGGCACTGTGGCCTTGTGGGTTAGAGACTGTCTGCAGAACCAGGAGGTATGGACTATAGCATTGCAGATAGGTCCAAGAAATGCTTTTGCTAAATACTCTTGCTTGAAACCACTTGGTCTTTGGTGCAACCTGCTCCATTACAAAGACAAAAAATATGAAATATAAAAAATTCTCAACAATGTTCAGAACTGACTCAATGAGGATGAAATATTCTATGCATGACCCTATTAACCATTGAGTGCTCCACCCTCTTGTATCCAAACACTTTCTGAGCACAGTGAAATCATAGACTCTCAGGGATGGAAAATGCATCATAGCAATGGACAAAGCAAGTGGTGGGAGCACAGAGACCCACAGACAAGTTCTTTCTCATCTCTTACACTAACATGAGCCAGAAGTGGTACGAACTGTGCATGTACAGACTCATGACTGGCTGTAGGTCCAAAATCTATCCGTCCTTTTTCTTTTTGGAAAACCTAAATACTGGAGATAGAGAAGACCCTAAATTGATACTGAACTATTCCCTTCTCCTGTCTGGCTTTAAGCTGTTTTTTTTCCCAGAGGCCTCTTTTTGTACATGCCATTTGTCCAGATATTAGTTTTAAGTCACATTAACAAATGAAATCTCAGAATATTTTCCAAAGCCCTACTCTGGAAACAATGAGTTGTGGCCTCTGTTAAAAATAGAAAGTTAAGGATGAGGAGCTGAATTTGAATCTGAAATCTGAGGGATGAGAAGTTAGATTTTGACCGCATGCAGCAAATAAATTCTAAACCTTCACAATGATATTTTTCAAACACTTTTACTCCATATATGGATTAAAATTTATGGAATCAAAAAGATATGGAAATAAGAAAATGCAGGAGAAATCCAATTGGGCACACATTCTGACAGCCAGGGAAAAAGAACAGGGTAGAAGAATATTCTTTGCCTGTTTGCCGCAGCTGAGGTGCACTGTCTCATCACCTCTCTCCAACAACAAGATGTCCATTTAGAGGTTTGCTCTTGAAATGGATGTGCTAGGCAAATGAAATCCATCCCTGCTGCTGCTCCTGGTTTCTCAGGCTTGCACATTCTCACAGGAAATATTTTCACAGCAGAGCTGCTCTGGAATTCAGCCTTCCCAGCTGGGCTGCCCCTTGCCACGAAAGCCAGATCCCACTCCATCTTTACCCACCACTCAGCACCTGCGTGGACATTAGCCCTTGTGGTGGTGGGGATTTGGGATGGGAAATCCCATGGGTTCTCGTGTCATTCGATTGCTCTGCGCGCTCCCTCGCGTTCTTTTCTCTTTCCCTTGCCTAGTGAGAAGCAGCTGCCTGTGGTGCTGGCCTGAAAACAATGCTTCATGTAAAGCAGAGCTACTCTCAGTCATGCAGACCGTCCTTTAGGCAAATGCAAACAGCATTTGGCAGTCAGCTCTTCTAATGAGAAAGTCATTAAGGAATTCAGTTTGCAAACCACAGAGTATTTCCTCAGACTCTTTCTTGGACAATGTTTCTTTGTGTGGAAATGCATTAGGAGGTGGGACGCACAATGGTGGGGCAAAAATGCTGAACTTGTCATGTAGGCAACAGGCAGTGAGGAGCAAAGACAAAGCCCAGGAGTGGTGAGACAGCACCGGGAGAGCCAGTGTGCATGGATTTGATAAATTTGTATCATCAGTGCTAAATAGATTGCCAGCCTGGGCCAAGGGGAAACCTGAGTTCAGTCTTGCAGGCTAAGCTCTTCTTGATTGCTAGGCCTTAAATCACCTGCAGGGAGGCAAGGGACTGGGTGTGCTGTGATGGGGGAGCAGCTGGGGAAGATAGACCCCTACATGGCAATTACTACATTGGATTGGCCATAACTTTTCTGGGATGCAACTGAATCAGTGGTGATAGCTGAGGAATGTGGACTCTCTGTTCAGCCTCCTCTGGATCTACGGAATCTGAGGCACCCGCAAAAGAGGCAAAGAGGAAAAATCAGCCTAAAAGCCAACTGTTAAAGGCTTAATGTCTTCTGCTTCTCTTTGTGATTTGTTCTTCACAAATACTTTAGGATTTCTTTCTAAGAGGGTGGTAACTCCTCCAGAGATTTGCCTGACTTCTATTTTACTTCAGAGTATTGCTGCCTTCTGATACAAAACATGTAGCAAAGAGGATTCCCAAGTGTCTTCCCATGTTTTGAAGGAAAAAGATCCTATACAAACCTATACAAAAAATTTTTCCCCAAACATCTGCCTGGCTTGACAATACTTTTCTCTTCAAGAGGCACTTCACAGGGAAAAAAAAAAAACAACCTATTTTATTCACCAAACATCAACGGTCTAAAAAGTAACAGGAACATTAGTATGGGACTGTTCCACAGTCTCAGGGAGTATCCATAACTGTTTTGTAGTGGTGTCTACGAGCAAGGAGGCCCTTGGCCCAAATGGCCAAGACCTCACTGGGGATTGCCTCATCATTATTAAACACATGCCTGGCAAAGTGATCCTAAAAATTAAGTATACTGGCAGCCAGAACGCATTTCCCCTGAATTCAGTTAGAAAGAACATCAATGGGCTGAAAAATCTCACCAAGGGTGCAGAGTTTTATGCAGTCTCCTAGCATCTTCAGCACAACAGAAATCAGCCACAGCAACCACAAATGGCTCCTTGTCATTCCAGAGAATTTTGTAAATAAACTGAAAAATTCTTTGCATGGAGAGAGAAGGGAAATTGACTTTTTTTTTTTCCCACATACTATGGACCACCACCAACATTCAAAGATACAGAAAGTTTAAGCAGTATAGGAACCAAAGATGATCCCTGAGAAAATTGCCTTAAACACCCTGAAATTGATGGTGAAGGTAGGACCAGGTCATGCAATACTTTCTCACATCAAGTTCTAAATCCTATAAGCAACTACAGATATTACTTTTTTACAAAAATATATCTGTAATATTACAGATATTACAGATAGTTGTTTCCAAATACCCAGCCTTCAAGACTATACATTATGAATTTTTTCTAAAATGTAAAACTCAATTACATAATCTCCCTTTTATTGCCTAAATAAAAAGAGCTGTTATAGAAGGGTAAGTATGTGATCTATTAAAAGTAGTAACCTAGTAATTGTAGTAACCTAATAATTGTATAACTAGCATGTTATGACAGTTGTCAGATTCAGCTACTTGCAAATAAAGCATCTGTGCTCAGATAAAAAAGGAGGTGTGACTTTTGGAAAGAGACTATATTTGATGCATATATAGACAGTACTTTAATACTCTAATCCTGCAAGTTGCTGTCATGAAGATCTACACCTGATTTTATACTGTTCGTATGGACACAGAACTCTAAAAACAAAGTTGTCAACATCACTGTGACTCCCTTGACTCTGCATTCTCTTCCCTACAAGAGAGGCATGCTTCTACTGAGTAAAGAAGCAAAAATGTATACTCTACATGCTCATTCTTTGAAAAAATGCTTGACTTTCTGCTTGATGGTAGTGTTCCATCTACCATTTTTGTGTTTCTAACAAAGGTTGTGAATGCTTAGGCTATCCTGGTGGCAGCAGAGCCTGTACCCCCCACACCCCATTTGCTTCTCCTGTTTTGTTCTCCTAACATACTGGAGACTTTTATTGTTGCGTATTACACAGATGCTCGTGTATTTCCAATCTGTATAAGGATCACTCAGCTCATACTGTCAACATTACACAACTACAGTAGCATTTGCAAGTTTCTCGTTTCCCACAGGGTCTTTTGAGACCAGAGTTTTTCTCTCAAAGTTTTGTTTCAGAAACCACAGAAAGAACAGCAGGATGTAACAGATTTTACTTTCCATGCTGGGGACTAGGGAGAAGGGTTTAGACAGCAAAAGCCTGTAATCCCATGTCGAAACTATGCTTTTCTACTACCATGTTTACAGCGTTAAAAAATTAATAAGCCAGACAGCAAGCCAGCCCACTGCCTTGGCGGTGCTCAGATGTGCCTTTGGTCAATTACTTAATATCCTCTCAATTTAGTGTATTTTCCTAAGTGGAACTGATCAAAAGTTTGTACTGAGTGAAATGATTTCTTTCTGTGTAATGATTAAATTCATACCATACTGAAGCTAACTGGAAGCCCCAAGTATGTTGCTCGCAGTGGAACTGTTCTGGACTGATGCCTGCAAACATTGAAATGGAACCTGTCTCTTTAAATTCAAGACTCACATCAAGATTTCAAGTCATAGTAGAGGTACTAAGGAGTATCACAGCGCTGGAAAGTCTCTAAAAATTGTGTTCTATGATTTGTAACATGGAAAAACTCTGATCTCAAATTTTCATGAAGGAAAAAGGCTAACTTCTCCAGGCTGACTGGACCATACATCTGCCAATGACACAAGATACTGTCCAAAATTCCAAGTTGAAATTAATGATTAAAATACCAGGCCTAGTGACCGCTTCTCTGCTGCAGTGCTATGTAGCGACACGTGCTATCAACACTCAGCAAATGATGATCCAACTGTTTTCACCTTTCCCTCATGTCACTGGGACTCATGCTAGTCTAAAAGAGAAAGAAGCCGAAAGTTTCTGAGTGCAAAACATGAAGAGCATGATGTGAAATCACATTCAACTCTAGTGGAAAACAGACAAGAGACATTATCACCAGTCAGCTTGGACTCACTGACAAAAGTCCTGGGCCACTAAAGTCAATGGTAAAACTCCTGTGAAGAAAAAGGGGAGAGAATTTCACTAATGTGTTAATCAACATTGGGGTTGGAGCATGGTTTGGAGCACAGGTACCTGATTTTTAGAAGGCAGTGTGATTGGATGGCCTGTTTGGATTGGGATTAAATAATAGGAGGGGTGGGATTTAAGTAGGCATCTGATTCCCGAGAAACTGACTCAGTTCAACAGCTCTGTGTGCCTGGATTTTCTAGTGAAGTAACTATGAATGGCACGTAGTTAGGGTTTGCTTCATCACTCCTTCTTGCGTGCTGCCCTCCCTTTGAAGTCTGAGCCTTTCCCTCCCAACCAGCTTCACTGCCGCATACATTGACCCACATGAAAGAAATTTAACCCTCACACCAAGCATCATTCACTTCCCCAAAACTGTCATCCATCTGACATCACTGCAGTGACACACAGCAGGCAGTTTACTGTTGAGCTACAGCTGTGCTACAAAGTATTTGAGCTGAATTATTGGGGTGCTGATGATGAAATCAAGGCTATCATCCATTTTGTGCTAAAGCAGAGAAACAGTGCATTTTCTTTGTGGTGGTACACCACCACTTCCCTGAGGATTTGCACACCAATCAGCTCAGCTGATTGGAAGAGAAAATGAATCAAAATTAATTAAAACTTCTGTTTGTTTTTTGTTGCTGTTTTTTTTTTTTTTTTTAAATTAATGTAACATCTGTAATAGCATGTTTGTTATCCCAAATCCAATTACCAGCATAACGCTGACACATCAAACTTTCCAGATAGTTAAATTAATTGAAAGCTTATGCACAGGCTGCACTTGAAAAGAGAGCTGCAGACTGCACAGGGCTGTAGGTGAATGTTGCAGCCAGTGGCTGCATAGACCAAATGCCCTGTTGTCCCTTTGCTGCCACCTCCAGAGTGGAAAACACTCCCTGCAGCTGCTGGGCCAATGCAGGATGGAGACAGGTCCCTTGTACACACTTTCACCCACATTCTTCCTGGTAAGGAGAGCCCCATGGCCACCACCTCCCTTGCAATATAAGGCTAAAACCTGCCAGGCTGCTCCAGCCTCTTGAGGATGCCCTGGAGAGGATGGGCAGCAACCAGGAAATCAGTTTAATTGATTAAAAGTATTTCTGAATCTTTTGCTCTGCTTCAGTGTCTGCCTGTAAGGATCACGTCTACAGAGGATGAGAGGAATGTGATTGTACAAGGATTTTCCAAAGTGGGATTCATTGAAAATTGCCATACAATGCAAAAAATTTAAACTTTCCACGAGAATGAAACGATAATCTGAATCACTGTATTTGGAATACATGCTTTCAGTTACTTGAAAATAAATTTTGACAAAAGTTTGTCAAAATATTTGACAAAATATTTCTATTTTTAAAGAGTGACATCTTCTAATGGAATTTTATTCCATTAATGATTGTCTGAATGGCTTTAACTTAAAATAGCAATAGCAACATTGTAAAGGTGATAGGGAAATATAGGATAAAAAATTTCAATTTAAAAGAAAAAAGAAATTCCACAGTAAAAAAAAATAAACTGAGGCCACCTATTGACAATATTAGGTAAAGAAAAACAAAACCCCGTAGCCCAATAATTATATATAAAATCAAGAATTAAATATCTAGGAAACTTTAAATTACTGTTATGAGTCTTATTAAACGTTTTATAGTAAGACCTGCAAAGTCAATGGTTTTGAAGCCATTTTAATGTTCTGTACAACAGCAAAAAAGTATGAAAAAAAGTCTAATTTGTCTTTAAAATTTGTCTTTAGCCTAAACCGAAAAAACCCTCCACATTTGGACAGATTAATGGGCAAACTATGAACTATAAATTTTAAGGATGACTTTTTTATTTGTCTGCTACATTATTTAATATCTCTGGTGCACATCCAAAGTGACATCTAACACTTTTTATGCACAGTTGAAGAAGTGGCCATAAAAATATACTTTGTTGAAGTATTTAACTGGTAACAATGCTAGGTGTCACATAATTTAGGCTGGATCAGAGCAGCATCCTGAAGGTGCATGTTTAACCTTGCTCTGCACGTGCAAGTACAAATTTGCAAGACACCTCTTCCTATCCAAGCTCTTGCACAAGAAAATGATCCATTTGCTGTTTTGTGGCCTAAGAGAGCTGCTTTTTCAGGTGTTGGATGCCTTAGCCAGCTTGCAAAATGTCCTTAGCACTTTGCAACGTGCTCTGTTGAACAACATATTTCTAATAACTCCAGTAATGAAGAAGAGAGGACTGTTCAGTTCTGTTTTGTCATGCTGTAACTTAATTAAGTTAAGCTGATGCAGAATGAATGATAGAAAAAGAATCCATTACTGCAAATAGAACTGCCTAATATAAGTTATACCAACAATTAGTTAGGCTTCAGTGAAAATCAAACATCCCCTAGATATTAGAAAAACATGAAATCACAGCAGTTATTTTTAAAGCATCCAATATGATGAATATTTGGCAGCTCAGCTGGTGGCTAGTGGCTTGCCACCACATTGGGCTGCCATGAGACAGGGCTCGGATGTGAGATGACCGCAACAACACCACTCAAAATGCCGGGCTGCTGCAGAAAAACTGTGCTAAAAAATGTCACAAGCAGATGCCAAAATGGAATCAGTGAAAGGAAAGACTGAACTGTGCCCTAGAATGAAAACATACTCCTTAACTTGCTCCTTGACCTCCTGGACTTGCATGAAGCAAGTCACACCATTTGTCTCACAGAGGTAGCAAACTGCTACCCCAAGTACCCAACAAGCATATGCTCCTGGTGACAGCAATCAAAATCATACATGAAGGGATCCAGTCCTGGAGTAGAACGATGGACTTGTTTTCAGCTTGTAATCTGTAGACCACCAGAACTCTGCATAATGTTAGAAATCAGGAAAAATTATTGTGATGGTGTGAGTTCCCCCCTTCCAAAGCAAAAATATATACAGTCCAGCACACATGAAAAAGGAACCATGTGGAAAAAAATAAAAGGTTAACTTTCAACATCTAGTTACTTTGTCTTTCCCTAGCAATACCACTGAGTTATATGCCTTTGAAGAAAGTTAGAGGGTTTAGGTTTGAAGGTTGATAAAGTTGGCTGGTTATGGTCCCTTTTTAGCATTGTAAAGTACTAGAATGTACATTTTCAAACCTAGGGCCTCCAGTGACACAAGTAATCTCCTGCTTCATTCCTATATATATACCCTCATTTTCAGAATGTCTGCAGAAGATGCAGGCAGTCAGGGCTCTGAAAATGCAGCTATTTATTCAGGAGTCCAATCAAAGAATTGCTACTTCACTTCTAGAGCCAAACTTAGAAATTTTGGCTTTGTGATCTTTGAGCTTCAATTTTTTCATCTGAAAAGGAGAAACGATACCTATCTCTTAGGATTGTGAGGTGTTTAATTCATGGATATTTACAATATGTCCTCAGCTTTGGCTCAAATTTCTGGCTTCTTTGCACACGCAAGCCTTCATGAGAGAGTCTGTTCCTGGCACCACATTAAACCTTGCTTTATAGAGGGTTCTCTCATATACATCAGATTGTTATGGGCACAGCTATTGAGTCATGGGTGCAAGTGTGGTAACAATTTATTGTAGTTATTCCCACAACGTTTCCATGCACAGATTTCAAAGGTGGACTGAGACAAGTTGAGAAGCCAGTTCTTTTAACTTTCTGATTTCTGCTCTGTGACTGAAGAGATTAGATTATTGGAAAACATGCTATTAGCACTGGCTTGCAGCCAAAGGGTCTGCTATGGATTCTGCAAGGGGTGCTGTGTTCACTGTAAATTAAGGAAAAGAGCTGGGTAAGTTCCTCCAGCAAGGAACGTTCCCTCTGGGAATTGCCCACAGCAAATGAGAGCTGTGGTTGGTGAGCAAAGAGCAACAGGGAGAAGAAAAATAACAAAAAGGTCAGAAATTTCAGGAAAATAAAAGGCTCTTTTTCTCCTCTACACTGAGCACTAAGTTAACAAGCTTTAATGTTTCTTGATTCCTTTTATGCTACTTTCTGCCTACCCAGACCAGATTGGAAAAAGAACCCCATACAATTACCATGTAAGCCCATGATTAAATTCCTCCCCATTCGAAAAAGCACATCAGCATATGGTTACCTACACACATATATTACAGACCCCTTGACTTCAATTAGACTCAAATACCTGATTAAAATTAAGGACTCATTCTTGAATGGAGGCTCTTGTGCTTGGAGCAGACACTTATCTTCCTGAAGCAGGCAAAAGCCTAACTCCTAACATACTAACTTTGAAAATAATGCCTTGAACTTCTCAGTCATTAACTAATTCAAAGTTTAAACATTTCTATTTTTTAGCTTCTCAATTGGTTTAGGTAATTTTGTATTCAGGAAAATAAAATATCAAGTATTTTCAACATAATGACCATGTTTTCATGGTGTTTCAGAGAGACAAACCATTATTCTTTTCTTCTTGTTTTTAGAAGATCGGAAAAAAACTCTCTTCCCTAATACTTCAGAGAAAAGCATAGCTGTGTGAATTCAAAAGACTTATGAAAGGCTTCTAACATTACTTTATTAACTTTTTAAAATTAATGCTCATGCATTTTAAATCATTGCCATTACATGTGGGAGTAAGATTCCTACAGTTCTTGGAGTCAGCAGCGCTGTTCCTTTGTGTCTCAGTAAGAGACTCAACAAAGATTATCATTTTCAGTTTCAGGTGTTCAACTTTTGGATTACTAAATAGTTTTATAAAGGGCTACTAAACTATATCCTCACAGGAAGGCAAACAGATTGCTTTGATTTCAGTAAGAATCAAACCAGTGTCCTATAAAAGGAGAGACTCAAAGCCGGTTCATTAATCTCTAAAGTATCTTTTTCAGCTTAAATCTGCTGTTTGCCGTGTAATACTTTCCATGCCAACATCATATGTAACACTCCATACGGAAAAAAGCCAGAACCACAAAGGTGTTCTCACAGAAAATTAGAAAGAGGTGTTCAAAGGCAAGCTAAATAAAAAGGAGGCCAAATGATCAGGGAAAACATTTACAATGTTTATCACATACATGGGAAAAAGAGAATAAGTATAATTATTGCAAGCTATTGTGATTTCAACCATGCTTAAAACCCTTGAGAAAATTATATAATCACATAGCAACAGCAGCGGTAAGACTCCAAATACATGTGCAGTTCTGTAGGACTTTTCACCCTGTGGTCCTCAAAGCACTTTATAGCAATCAAATGAGATGCAGCTCCATGATGTAAGTAAATGCTTTAGGGGCCATATTACCTTTAACAACACATGTTTGGAGAAGAATGGGAAGTGCATTGCTTGTCTGACGGCTGCTATAACCAGTCTAGATTGATACATTTTGGGAACCTCTCAGGTTGAAGCTGTGACTCTTGCCAGCAAATCCAGATTGGTTGCTATTGGCCTTATTCTGCTTTGTATTGCAAGAAGGAGGCACAGCCATCCCAATGCCCATGCCAAAGCAATCATTCAGTACCAGGGATTAAGAAGATCTTTAAGCTTTGAAGTGTCTTTTTTCTTCATAATGCTTGAGAGCTGCTGGTGGCAGGCAGGGCACAGCAATGAGGGAAATTGGGATGTCCTCATGTCTTCACTTCCAACTGGAACATTTTCCTGGTCACTACATAGGGACAGCACTGTTAGACCCTGCCCCAATTCTCCTGTAACAACTTTGTAAGCAAAGAACAGGTACATAAACATTTATCAGCAAAAGCCTTTCACTGGCATAGAGCAGGGCTGAGCTCAGATATGCTGAGGCCTCAGTCATGCCTGTTCTTAGAGATAAAAAAGCATAGTAAAATCTGCAACTAGCTTAGGGGACTGTTTTCTCCAAAACCAGCCTTGTCTGAGGCACACTTCACAACAGCAGCTCTTTCTCTAGGCAGGAAAAAAAAAAAAGGCAGTCTGCAACAAAGCATTGCCCTAAAATATCAATGCTATAAAGATATCTACTGCTGGTAGTAAAGATATAACGGATCAATGGTTGGAAATAAGTATCAGTGAGATTGAACTGCATTAATTAAGACAAAATTCAGAAAGCCATGGTAGATAAAATCATTGCAGCAGTCTCAGGGAGGCAGTATAATCTCAGTCACATGTATGTTTCAAATCAGAAGTGAGATATATTTTTAAAAGCATGCTGTAGCTTAACCATAAATTATTGTTCCTAGGAAAGCAACCACTGAGTGGATTCAACAGTTTATGCTGGCACCTTCAGACACCCCTTGCTGCTGTACCCCTTCTAGGGGCACATGCTGGCAAGCCAGCCTTTTGTTAGCATTTTGCCTTAAGATAGTAGCAGCAATGTCACTGTTTTCTTACTCACAGTGGGTTGTGTCATGCTTATCAATCTAATTCAAGTGACATTAAAAAAAAAAAAAACAAAGAGAGAATGAAATAATTGTGGATGAAAGCAAATAAAAGTGCCGTATTTCTAATATAAGGTGATGATCCAATATTTTCTCTGTGATTTGAGAACTACTCGTTTCACAGTAGATTTCAGAAATTAAATAAACATTAATTTCCTTATAACAAACTCCTCATCATTGTCTTATGAAGAAAATTGGATTTTTATGTCTAGCAAGGTTTCAATGTAGCATGTCTGCTGAATGAGGCATCGGTGTAAGCAAACAGATGGTAGGAGACTTGTTGATTTTACCATTATATATTTGTACGGGATGGAGAATGGGAGGATATCAAGAAAGTATCCTTTTAATTTCACATAATTTTCTCTTGTTGTGTTTTACCCACTTGTCTAATCCAGTTTAACATACATATGAAATTTCTGACAAAACAAAAGAAAATAAACAGCACCATTTTATTTTTTTAAAACCTAAACATGTATCTAAATTTCTTCAACTGTATCATCTCTTGCTCAGTTTGTTATTCTTCATATCAAAGAAAATTTTAAAAAAGCACTAGTAAGTTAGTATTTTAAAGAGGATGTGAAGATGGAATGTTGTTTTACATAAAAAAGGAGTGAAATAATGCAGTACCCCTCTTCTTTCAAAAAGCTGAAGGAAAGACCAGCCAAGTTGTTCACTGCTACTGCCTTTTATGAACTGTGGCATATATTCCACTTTCTTTCTTCAAATTAGCATCCTGAGGGAGTGTTAATGGTGCTGTCCTACACAAGACTTAGAGACACCATTACCCTAAAGAGCATATTCCCTCAGCCAGTACGGCTGGGAACAAAAGAAAAATTAGCTTTATAATTATAGCCTCCCTTTTCATACTTTTCTTTCATCCCCATTGCAGTGTGACTTCTGCTCTGAAGGTGTAACCTGTCCTCGCTGAAAGGCATCCCCACTCCCATTGTCCCCCGGGTGTGCATTCACATTTGGGCTATGTGGTTGTAACCTATTTCTATTTTCAATCAGCAGTTTCACACTCAAATTCCATGTGCTTAAGCTGTAACTTAACATGGAACTGCAAATTTTGAGAAACAATTGTTTTCATTGTGGCCATTAAGTTGTAAAACAGGTGGGAACAGCCCACAGCATCACAAATTTGAGGCATAACAATACCCCAGCAATCCCCCTAAAATGATGCATAGTTAAAATGTCTGCTTCCCTTGAACATTCAAGCATGACTCCAGAGTAGGAATTAAGAGCTCTGGAGGTTTGGTTGCCTTTTATCTACAATTTAGGACCTCTGAAATTTTTTTTATTCAGTTTTAAAATTAAGGTGCCTGCACTTAAGGACCCATACTGGGATTTGTTTCCCCTTGTAGGTACAGCAGATTTGGACATCCATGGCTGAGCCAGCTGTCCAATCTCCTAAAGAGTCAACATCTGTCTTGTCAGGTTTAATTCTGCTGTGGAGGAAGAGGGGGAGATCCTCTGGGCTTGGGGACAGCAGACTTTGTAGTCATTGGAGGCAAATAAACACTTGTAAACCTCAGTCCATCTGCACTATTTTAAACCTCTGCCTTGGCATGAGGTAGCCCAGGAGTTGCCATTTTATGTCCAGTGGCTAGCTCGGTTGTTGATGTTCGTACTTTCAATACCTGCAGTCAAGGGATGCGGTCAAATTATTTATTTGAGCTAAATGTCACTGCCCTCTAAATATCAAAAGATCTCTGCCAAACTACCCAGTGAAAGGTCCTTGAGATTCCTTGAGATAAGGAAGTCTGATCACCCAGACTTTAGCAAGGTATGCAAGTAAGTGGTCTGTGTCTCTTAGAATGAGATCACTGTTGTTGGCTAGTCTTAGAAGATAACTTATCTGCCTCCTCTACAATTTTTGAAAACTTAGGGAAATGCCCTCTTGTAAAAAGAGGATTAATATGAAAAATGAACTGATATTTATACAGGTTTTGAAAAGTCTCGTGCATTCTTGCTTCTGCTTCTTGCTGTTATTATTTTAAGGTGAATACAGTCATTTAGGGGAGTTTTGTACTAAACAACTTCAGTTGGTCTCAGATATCCAAGCCCACTAGCTTACTAATGTTCCTCTTTCTTGAACAGACCACTGAGTCTGCCCCTCTACAGCTTTTCTAGAGCGTGAGTATCTCTTCTGCTTGGCCTTCTGAAGCTCCTTTATATGCACACACAGAGGGAGAGTAGAAGATAAATTGCCTTACATCCTACCTTCTTCCCTCCGGTGACACGGAAGCCACCAACTCTGTAAGTCACCTTGGTCAGAGATGGGAGTACCCACCAAGTCAGCACATTCCTGCTCAGTAGCTCATACTCAACCTTCCCAGTTGTCCAGGTTGCTTTTAGCTATTTCTCCAGTAAAGATCTAAACTCATGTATGGAAAATGGTGACTAATTTTGAAAGGCTGGATACGACTATGAAACTGAGTGGAAAGGATGAGCACAGATTGATGTCTAGAATAACCTGGACATTATCCAGACATTTTATTTAAGGTAAGGGGACCAGAAATGAGAAGGAAACTGCCAGCTTTAAAAATTAGATATGATGCTAAGAGGTTTGCCTTACATGCATTATTTGTGAGTACCAGACATTACCACCCTGGGAAAGCATCATAAGTGGTCTGGATAAGCTCCAGGCCTTTTTCTGGCGGGACGTAACCTGTTCAAGGTGGACACTGGAGTCAAATGTTGTGATCCAATTTTTACCCCTTCTGTATCAGAACCATCACACTCTACTCGTTGACCACTGACAATAAATAAAGTAATTAAAATTTTAAAAATCTGTATCACCAACCTTTGTTATGATAGAAAAGTCTGCTTTGGTATGCACATGCATAGACATATACCTGCTGTTCACTGTGTTCCTAGAACATAATCTATTTTTAAGCAAAGAAATTGTCTTATATGTAGATGTGTTTATACATCTTCATTCATCTCAGTTTGTTGTAAAAGCAGCATTTTTTATTCTCAAAATTATGTCCACTGGAAAGAGACTTCTGCTAGAATTACTTCTTAAGTATTTCATAATGACCTCCAGAACAGTGTTAGTGTTCATCCCTTCTCTGCTACTAAAATCCTACTGCACAGGGAACATTTAAGATTCTGTATGAACAGTATAATTTTGGAATACAATAAGAGGTAAAAAATCCACCAGACCAGTGCTTGTCTTTTCCCCCGCACCATATGACAATTCTTGATACATTTTGAGGTGGAAGGGGCCTTGGTGGTTTGGGTTTGGTTTTTTTTTTTTGGGAGGGGGAGGTTATATTTTTAGGGCAGACCAGAGAAAAGCAAAGATGTCTTAACAGGGACTCTGAGTACTTTTGCGGCTTTATACGGATCATTTAAAATACATCGGTCAGGGTAACGCACTCTACCCGTTGCTGTCTGGAAGATTTGCAAGCATGGTACAAACGCTACAGAATGCTGTCTCTGTGCTGATATTTGTAATGATAACACACTGATGCTCAAATTACACTGTGTTCTGGTTGCTGCCTTCTGTCTTGCCCTTTCTTACAAGCAGCCTAGAGGTAGGACTTTCACATGCATTTGTAAAGTGTCTATAGCTGCAAACATTAATAAGAGCTATCACTTAGGAGCAGTTACTTACACTTTGTTTAATCTCTAATGGATTCTTCTAAATATTTACAGTAGAACAGTTGTCAGACCAAATGCTGACATTACTGGCAACTTCCTGGAGAGGAGAGGAGAGGAGAGAAGAGAAGAGAAGAGAAGAGAAGAGAAGAGAAGAGAAGAGAAGAGAAGAGAAGAGAAGAGAAGAGAAGAGAAGAGAAGAGAAGAGAAGAGAAGAGAAGAGAAGAGAAGAGAAGAGAAGAGAAGAGAAGAGAAGAGAAGAGAAGAGAAGAGAAGAGAAGAGAAGAGAAGAGAAGAGAAGAGAAGAGAAGAGAAGAGAAGAGAAGAGAAGAGAAGAGAAGAGAAGAGAAGAGAAGAGAAGAGAAGAGAAGAGAAGAGAAGAGAAGAGAAGAGAAGAGAAGAGAAGAGAAGAGAAGAGAAGAGAAGAGAAGAGAAGAGAAGAGAAGAGAAGAGAAGAGAAGAGAAGAGAAGAGAAGAGAAGAGAAGAGAAGAGAAGAGAAGAGAAGAGAAGAGAAGAGAAGAGAAGAGAAGAGAAGAGAAGAGAAGAGAAGAGAAGAGAAGAGAAGAGAAGAGAAGAGAAGAGAAGAGAAGAGAAGAGAAGAGAAGAGAAGAGAAGAGAAGAGAAGAGAAGAGAAGAGAAGAGAAGAGAAGAGAAGAGAAGAGAAGAGAAGAGAAGAGAAGAGAAGAGAAGAGAAGAGAAGAGAAGAGAAGAGAAGAGAAGAGAAGAGAAGAGAAATCTACTTGTTGCATTCTTCTCTGGGGTTTTAGTGAGACGGGTTCTGCGTTCTGTATCTTGGTGGTACTGAGCAGGAATGGTCCAGAGGATTGTGCACACCCCACAATCAAGTTGTGCTTTGGTCATGTAAAACTGCCTCTATTCTTGTTTATCTTGAAGGAAATTACTGTTTGACTGTTTGCTTTGCAGACACTGAAGTAAATAAACTGCATGAAAGGCCCGTGGCCTCTGCAAGAGGTGGAGGAGCTCCAAATTGTTTGGGGATGCCAGCATAGCACCCGCTGTGCTCTTGGAAAATCTCTTGGCTGGTAGATCTGGAACCTGCTGTATTTCCCTGTTGTTGTGGCTCCCTGGCACAGGCTGATATGGACTTTAAAATAAATAAAGCTAATCCTGTGAGGCTGAAAGAAAGCTCTTGATGGGCTTCATCTCCTCAGCCTCTGAAGGTTCCTTGGCTCTGATGAAAACGGGGTGTGAGAAGAAGGTGTGGAGGAGGAGCAAGAGGATGGGCAGCACTAGGAGCCTGTGGCTACTGTGAGGGACCTATGTGCCAGCAGCAGCTGGCTAGCAGATCACCCACTAGGCTGTCCAGCTGTGTCCAGCAAGTGGGGTCTTGGGCAGACAGGAGATGGGGATGGTGGCTGCACCGCTGTGTTACAGCTGGCAGAAGTGCTGGTACATGGGAGGGGGACCTGAGACATGAGGCGCTTGTGTGCCTCGCTCTCCCCCACTGTGACACAGCAGGTCTGTACTTACACAAAAAGGCACCAAGGATTGTTGCCTTTCTTTGAAAAAATTTCTATTGACTTAAAAATGAGAGCCTTGCATGAATAAGAATCTATGAATTTACCCAGATATGTAAGTTTTCTGTAGCATTTGCTATTGTAAGGGCCTGTCCTAATTTTGAGATGTCTGTGTGTGTGTGTATGAACGCATGTGTGAGAGGGAGAGAACTCTCACTGCCTACAACTGTTCTGCCAAGATAAACTTTGGAGCATTTTATAAATTAACTCTGCTCTATGTGTTTATTTTTCTTTTGGAGATTCTAAAAAGAGACTGTTCAACCCATCTTATTAGGGGCAGCACATTTTTTTAAAGAGAAAAATAAGTTCCTACTCTGCACTGGAAAGTATTTGCTATTTTCAGCGAAAAGTATTCTTTCCTTCTGACCTAGCATATTAGATAAGATTTATATTTCTGACCTGACATTAGGTAGTTAAGATTTATTCTTCTATATTAACTTCACTGAGCTTGCAAGCTATTCATTTACAGCATAGGGAATATATTTATGGCAGAAGCAAAGAAAGTTCACTACAAAGTAGTAAAATATGTTATTAGGAGTGTCCCGTAGACTGATGAAAATTGTGAGTACCCTTGCAGCTGGCTCCCTTCTGACTCTTTTTTCCTTCTTTGTTATTTCAACTTTAAAACTTGAATTTGAAGTCAGTTTCGATGGCAAATAACTTAAAAGAGTCCAGATGATTCTAATATATCCACATATATGTACATACATTTATGCTGTGATTGAGAGGTGCGGGGAAGGGGATAACAAGTGACTTGAATTCTCTCTGTGTTCTTCTGGCAATGACCCAGGCGTAAGTAACATTGGACCTCACTTTCCTGCCAATATAAATCAGGAGGAACTCCACTGGGGTATAAAGCTGGTGTGTGAGTGAGCGCTGAATCAGATCTGGAGCTTTTCTCTATCCAAAGGTGTGGACCCAGGCAATCTGTTAATGTCCAATTGACTTAAAGAGGGGAACCGCAGACTATGATGGAAACCTGGAAGTACTTCAAGCCTCTATAGGCAGGAGGCTGGAAAGTTAGAGGCCTCCTATTGAAATCAGTGGCAAAACCTCCCATTAACTTCAATAGAAAAAGAATCAGGCCCTAGAAATGTCTGGAAGCCAGAGAACAGCATGGCTCAAAAAAAGGTAACAGGAGCTGATGACTTTCACCAATAAATCACCAATGCAAACCTGGCCATGCTTGGTTTAGACTCAAAATTGCTTTCATCTGATGCTTGTTTGAAACTTTTTTGTTGTAAAACCTTCAAAAAGAACTGGCAGTTGTGAGAGCTGTCTCAACAAGAGGCCGACGGCTGGACAGGGTGTGGTACCTCCTCTGCCCCCGCCTCATCGGAGGGAGTCCATCTTAAAGAAAAGCAAGAAGCACTGGCCTGCCTGTAGAGACAGCAGTGCTTGCACTCTGTTGTGAACCAGAGGATTTCTATTTCAGAAATTGTCAGACTAACTCTGTAAATCCACTTAGACTGAATATATTGGGGGAGGGGGGTTATGGCTCCACAGCAAGCCAAGAGGAGGAGTAGATATTTCCATTTGTGGATATTATTCAACTCCTGTCACAAGAGAGAATAGAGATGTGCAGAGCTTTATTGAGGAATTAAATGTGTTGGAGAAAGGGCTTGGTATAGGGAAAGTTAAGACCATCAGACATTACAAAAGCTGGGAATGGCTTATAGAGTGCAGTGAGCAGAGCTGCACATTGCAGTTCAGCTGAGGAACTCTGCTGCCCATCCTGTCTGCAACAATGCAGCTGAGGAGGATGATTTTGTAAGCTGTACTCAGTCGAGGCCAGTTGCCCTGCCACACATCTTGACAGTCCTTGATGAAGTGGTGGGGAAAAGCACAAGATTATGGAGGGGGCTTTCCTCCCCTCACAGTATTTTCACAAACAGTAAGTTTTTTTCTGCTGGTCCCTGAAGGAGAGAGTAGTAGACAAATTGGGTGAATAATTTGGTATCTGTGCTTGGTCAAACAGTTGTAGACATGTTTGATGTCAGCTGGCACATTCAGAATAGTTCACCATTTTATAAACTCCACACTTCATATCCTTGTATTTGATAGACCTCAGGTCTACATTCTCTATTACAGTACACAAACCTTCCCATCCTTCCTTATGTCTGACACAGGCTCCAAGGATTCACATTTTTCTGCATATGCAGAGACTCATGGCTTGTATTTAGAATCTGTCTTTGTAAATCAAAGAAGTTGTTCACTTCTTTTCTCTCACCAAGGAACCCACTGCTATCATCAAGCCATCATACCACAGCTCAAGGGCGTTCTTTCTCTTTCCGCCATTTCTCCCCAAAACCCTTGTCTCAGCACAGCAAGTTGCAATAATTTGTGGCTTGGCATGGAAAGGAAAAGTATGCCAAGGAAGGAACTTGCTTGTAGGTACAAACAGGGGAGTGAGGGCGAGGGAACACCAAAGATATGTTTCTTCGAGGTGACACTAAGGAAGAACAGAAATTGCTAAGACTATGAGAAAATAAATACTAAAAAAATTGATTTGACAAAAGGCACATTATTACACACCCTTTATGTTTGGTATATGATCACATGTGAATTCTGGTGTGTCTGTTCTGGTTCAATGCATTCACCTGCTAGTTCTTACTTCCAGTAGGCTTGGGCTGGATTCAGGTGTTGCATGGATTGTGAGGAGGGCATGGATCATGCCTGTATGAAATTTAGCAGGCTAATGGAGCTGATCTATACTTATTACTTCTTCTACCACTTGCCACTTCAGAAAATGCAACATTTTGGGTCTATTCCTGTGCTCACTCATTTAGCTAGTCTGGTCTGGTGCATGTTCTCACTCTGTGAATTACTTCAGGCACTACTTTGAGAAATAGTGCTCAAGTTCAATACGTGTTGGAAGAGAGAGAGGGCAGAGAGGGAAAATCCTCAGGAATACACAGTGCTGGGCAGGGTGAAAAAGTACAGCATAGGGAAAGCCATAAAAGTATCCCTCCTACACTTTTAAGTGGCAAATTGCAGCTGTTCTCTGACAAAAGACAGTGGAATACCCTCATGTCCTGTACCAGCAACTCACAAAGAGAATTGCAGACTGCATTTCTGCTCCTTTCTTGGTGATTGGCAACAAAAATCTCCCACTTACCACGTTTTTTTAGCAGCCTGTATAAACATTTCGGCTCGATTCTGTGCACATGCAAATTTTATGCCGGCAGGGCTCTGTGAGATAGAAGCAGAATCAGTCCCTTAACCTTCATGACATGTTTATTCTGCCTAAACCATCTCCCACTACAAACAATGCAGAGGCTCTAATTGAAAACCTCGGGTTAGTATGGCATGTGCCCTCTGATTGTGACATTTCTGTTTGCTGATAAAAGAGAGGAATATTGTCTTTCCTTGCACATGCACAGATGCAGTTACAGAAATGCACCCATATGCCCGGTCAAGCCCCAGGAACATTAGTAGCAGTGTTGCTGCATTGTTACAGCCGCAAGGAAAGACTCTTTTTCACTGGCACCACCAATTTTCCCTGACCAAGGCATAACCTACAGAGCACTGCCTTCTTTCCAAGTGGCTAAGTAAAATTCCCAGCCTAGTGAAACAGGTCATTTTAAAAGCAAGAAAGGTTTCAGAACCAAAAAGGGAAGGGTCCATTTAACTTTCTGGTATAGTTTTAACATGCTGAGCTCATCAGAAAGAAAAGAGGGTCTCCTACCACGCCTCTCAGGCAATTTTTTTGTTGTTCTTTAATTTAGCATTTGGTTTAATCTGCATAAAACTAATTATTTTGTTTTCCATGACCAAACAGATTATAAGAACAGTGGGAGAAGAGATGGAGTTTTCAGACAAACCAAAGGACTTCATGTGGAGAAAAACTTCTATCTGAGGTTATCAGCATGCTCTTCACCTATATTTTAAGACAATTTCAAAGTGAAAATACTTAATTCTTGCTTGTGTTGATGTGAACTTTTGTGTATGTATGTGAATGTGTATATACAGACATAGATATTAATGTGTAGGGGAGAAGGGAGAAATGACAGTGCATGAGCAGGAGTTTTTCCAATTCTAGGACAACAGCTGTAGGGTCAGGAGGTTCCAAGGAATTAACTATATAAGCCAGAGAAGGTTTATGTAGGAGTCAAGGAATATGAGATGGAAGATTCTACTTCTGAATAAACTCTCTTATATGCAGTACTGCAATTTCTGTGACTGATCTCTTTTGAAAAAGATGTGTCCAAGGTCTCTGCATACTTCCAGATGAAAAACACAAGCCCTTTTTCCTGTTCCCAGAAGTAACCACAGCCAGTTATGGAACCAGACTAGAAGGCTCAACCAGCAAGTTCCATAGATGAATAACTTACTTTTCAAGAAATTATGCAAGGTTTCAGAAAGGATTACGGATTGACTTTCATAATGCTTGGTGGTCTTTAAGTAGTAGCTATGGTTAGAATCCTCCTCTCACATAATCAAGGAAGCATGGAAATGCAAGAGAAGGCTTCTCTTTTGATTAATCTATTTTATCTGGACTCAGATGAGATTTATCCTGAGGGAGAAATGGACTTTTCTGCTCACTGGGTAGCTGGAAATTATGTGATTTCAGAAAGAGGTGAATAGCAGCCTGTCCTCGTCTTGAAAGGGTACAGTTCACAGTTTCCTTTGTGGCCAGCCAGATCCTAGCAACGAGTAGCAAGATCCCCCCACTCTGATCGCTCCCCACCCAGTGCTTCTAACCTCCAAAAAGCTTGGGAAGACTTGTGGTTATCAGAGTATCCAGGTACAATATGTAGATACCTTATAAATGAAAGCCTGTTTGAAACCTCCTCCATAATTTTCACCTACATAGAGTGATTGAGGCCACACAACCGTAATGTATGTCACTGCTTGTTAGACTATTTGCTCAGATATACTTAACTTGGAGTTAGCAATGTGACAGCTTACTTGTTCTAAGACATATTTTTGAAACAAGCTGGGGCTTTAAAGCAGGAGTAGTATCTCAGTTAATTACTCAGATGAAAGAACATGGTACCCAGTCATGGAAGAGAATATGCACTTTCAAATCATACTGATTTTGTAGGTTTTGAGCAGAAATAAATGATGCAAATGGAGAAAAAAAGCAATGTTTTTGTCCATAATCTGTCTAGGGCAACTTGTTTTTATGTCTACCTGTTCCTCAAAATGACTTTGGTCTATTCGTCAGAAATAATATATGACCTAAGCAGCCATGAGGATGTCCTTTTGCTGACTTTCACTCAAAATTGAATCCTACTGACAGATTTTTACACCTCTGAAACTTCCCCTCAATTGGTAGCTTAAAAAGCACATTTAAATAGTTTCATTCCTGAAGTCGGGGCCTTGGTCTTAAAAATACTTGTCTAGGACATAGCACAAGTTGTAAAGTCTACACTCTCATACAGAATTCTACTTTCCCTTTTAATACACCCTCAACTCTGAAACTTGTCAATTGCCCAACTCTTCACAAAACATAAACACAAGAGACAAATGTGTGATTTCATTTTGGACTGCAAAAGAGAAACTGTTGTGTTTTTTTTTTTTGCAAAACACAAAATCATGTCACTTATTTGCCTTCCAGGCCTTCAGGATCTTGTCTATTAGACATCTGCAGCCAGCGTGCCCAGCGCAAGGAGGTTTCAGCTGATTATTTTTAGTTCTATATTTTAGTGTTATACTAAAGCTTTCTGGAATCTTCATCCATCCCCGTGTGTTTGCGAAATACTTTCACTTAACTTCTTCTGACTCCCATGCTGAATAAATAGCCTTTGCTCCCACTTTTCTATTTCGGAGGGCTAGTTCTTCACTCGGCAGTAACATCAAGCAAATAACACCAGCAAATCATTATTCAGTGGCATAGAAAAAAGTGGAATTAATTATGAACATTCTAGGAAAAGGAAACAAGTTTATGAAACACTTGCCGACACTGGTTTGTGTAATCTTCATGAATAAGCAACGCAATAATGCTGGGCAAGTGTGCGTGGGAGGTGCACTCTGGAGAAACTGGCTGTTTTCCTCTCTCTGACCAGTTAAGCTGTTATGATAAAAAATGTTGTTGCTAAAGAAACCTGCAATAAATCCTGTTGGGAGTATTGCATGTGCTGATAACATACATAAACTTTGTAAACATATTAAAGTGTCAGGCTTTAGTAGCTCTGGTTCACGTGGATGTTCGTAAAAGTTTTTCAAGAAACGCAACTGAAATTTTGTTCCACCAGCTGGTTGCTCCTACGATTCTGGTTCATGTGAGAACCTTGTCTTCCTTCCCCTTGAAACAGAGCCTCACTCTGTAGGGAAGCTGAGTTAAAATATCTCAAGCCCTACCTCTGCTGTAACTTCCCATGAAAACACTATCACCAGTGAAGCTGTGTACGTAGGGAGTTATTTGGGGAGAAGTGGGGTGGATGAGCTGGTGCTTGGTAAAGGATTTATGCTGTTCTGAACATCCCTGCTTTGTGTCATGATGTCCTTCATTGACACTTCCATCGAAGGACAGTTGGCAGCTCTGAGCAAGATATTTCAGTTTCCTTTTAGTAGGTGAGAAGAGTTGGGTGCCTACAAAAGGGACAAAACCCAGAACCCACGGTGAACAAAGGAGTCTCAACCTAGTCTGAAAAGATGAGGTCAGAAACTGTATAAAATACCGGATGTTCAGGGCATTTAGGTGCCCTGGCATTACTACACAGCACTGCAAACCAGTATGTTCCTTAAAAAAAGAAAGGAGAATTCGCTCTTTTCTTTTGAAACGCACCAAGAAGAGAGCAGCAGCCTTGTTGCCCCTTAATGTATCCAAAAACTTAGCTGCTAAAATATTTGGCCAGAAACTGAGAATCTAAGCTAAACTAATTCTTCCATATAGCATGACCCTAGCCTATCCGTGTTGATATGCTCTAATAAACTGGTTTTTTCACCTGGATTTGCATGTAATCTCAGGTTGTTCCTCGCACCAATTTTAGTTTGCACAGGAAAGGCAAGGGCTTGAGGGCTGGATACGGAGCAGGAATGCATATGACTATATTCCAGTGTCAGTAAGCAATCATCTGCAATACTGTGTGCTCTGTGTGGAGGAAATTTGCATTGATATATTTATTATTTGTCACAATTTATTCACTGCATTTTTTTTGCACAGGGTTTCTTTAAGAGAAAATCTCAAAGTCTCTGCATAAAGGGACCTGAGCTCAGATAGATGCTCAATGCCAGTAAGATGAAACATCACATTAGAAATGACAAAATATCTGAGAAAACTCCATGCGTCAAGGATGAGGTGGAAATTAAGCATTGCTGAAGGTGAGGGACTCATATTTAAATCCTGTCCCAGACACACCTTAGGCACCTCATGTCCTATTCTTGGATGAGAGCCTTTCTGTGTTTGCCCTTGCACTTTACAGGAAGCCGCAGGAATCACACATCGTTACTATCCCAACATCTATCAATGACCTCCTGTTTTATTTTACAGCACCCCAAAATCTTCTTTACCCTGCAGAAAATATCAAAAGTCTGAAATCCCATCTAGGACCTTGCAATTTTAAACATGAAACCTGTCAGGATGTAAAACCGAAGCTTGAAAGGATAAAGTTCATAGCAGCGCTACCAGAAGTCAGTGCAAACCTGTGGTTTGGGGTTTTACTACTATTTAAAAGTATTACTATAAGCATTTCTTTATGTTGTTCTCCATAATTATTCTGTTGTGTGGAGCCAAAATATCAGCACAAGGCTGGGGTGCTGCTTGGAGCTGGCAGGAGCTCGGTGCCCCTGTCGCAGCCAAAGGCTCTCCCAGTTCAGCTCTGGTCCCCGTAGCTGAGTTCTTGCCTAGGAGCACTGGAGCAAGATGTGTTTTGTGGCTCCTTTGCTTCAGTGGCTGCTATCTTTGATCACAGGAGTAAATAACACTAACATTTTAAAATGCAAGGTCGATAGCTCATAATCTAGAAACTGAAACACACAAAAACATTTACTAGTCAGCTGTTGTACAACTGTAGTACAATCGTTCCTTCTTAAGTAGCATTGCTCATCTCACTGCTCTGTACTAGCAACAAAAATAAGGTTAAAGTACTCATTAATAAAATCTGTTAGATTTTATTATAACAAAGCATCTAATTGTAATCATTCTGCTGTCACCAAAAACTCAGTTATTCTATTATTTATAAAATGTTGTAGCTCTTGTCTTTCTTTTTTTTTGAAGCCATAGCACATTTTGCATGAATAAATGTTCTCTGAGTACTTTTTTCTGAAGCATTGTTTGTGGTAATAGCAGACAGACAGACTTTTGCATAAAAATGTACATGGTTTCAGCTGTCTTTTGTCATCTGATAAGATTGCTTTGTTCAGAATTATTTTGGTAAAAAAATTGGCAAAGTGATTTTGAGTATTTCAGACTCCAAAATTAGAAGTGAGACAAAAATATTATTTTTTATTAGCTTTTATATCTCCTCCACCAAGCTTTCGCAACTTTTAGTTTAATTTCAAGCAAAAGGGACGATTTACTGTAGGGAAAAAATCGTTTTTAAGAACATCCATAGTTTTAATGGAGGAGTGTTGCTAGTAGTCACTGTCTGTAAATGATTGAATATGAAATGACAGACAGCTTGTTAATGTTAGCGATAAAGTGCAGCGGTCAAGCCAGCACACTTGTTTCGCAAACCAGAAAGCAAAATGAGCATGCTAAGCAAGAGAAAATGAGTAAGTCTTATTTTTGAGTTCTAGCTCAGATTTTATCAGGTGTAACTTCCATCTTCTCCAGTGAAAAATTTATTGCAAGAAGAAATAACAGAATGGGGATTGTCAAAGGCTTGATACACTAAGGGCAAAGCTCAAAAGAAGAAATTAGTCTCAGTTAACTTGTTTGACTTCAGTTGGCTCAATAGGTGGAAGTAGTAAAATAGTTGCGCGTTTCATATGATTAAGAAAGAAACTGCCTCCCAAGCAGTTTATATATCATAGTTTTGAAAGGTAAAAAGCATTGTCTTATCCTCTTTAGGGGCTGTACATATTTGAATCATGCAATTTTACAAGTATTTTAGTATAGGGTTTCTTCCAAACTCAAAATGTATCCTGAGGTCCTTACAGCAAAAAGCTCACTCCAGCTTCAGCGAAGTCCATAGGACTTTCTCCACTGAAAGCAAAGGAGGCAGGTTCAAGCTCTAAAACCATCTCACTAACAATAGCAATATTTTATTCTGTCTGCAGAGAGAAATAGGACTTTTCATATATTTTCAGGAATACCATCCTACATCAATGTCTTTGAGAAGTTGTGGTAATATGTGTATTTAAAGTCTAACATGAATTTTATATAGTATAAGAAATGTCTTCAGCAGGTGATAGAAAAAGAAATTGAAATTATCACCCTTTCAGATGTCAGGTATGAAATGGGAACTGGTCAGTAATGTCCTTTAGTCTCCTGGGACAACAACTGTTTTCATTCCACATATGCTGGTATGATCAGGCACAGATTTATATACACATAGAGTTATTAAAAAAAATAACAACACAAGCAGTCTATCCCTATCGTGCTTTCAGCGATGGGTAGTGATCTTCCGATATTTAATTTTTTAAGATATCACTACAATGAGATATGTTCATAGTTTATGGCAACACAATGGAACAGCTTCTGCTTCTAAGGACTGCAATATGAATTTTACCGTCTATTTTTAAACAAATAGATTCTCATTCAAAAAATGAGAAATATAGTTTCATTGCAAAAAAAAAGACCCACTTGTCACCAGCAAAGTATTTACCCTCACAATGCTAATATGGAGACACCACAGAAAAAAAATTATCAGCAGCATACAAACACTTTGAAAGAGAACTAACAGTAATTCAATCCTGCCCAAGCAGGGCTGCTTGATGGCTGCTTCTTTGGCCAACTTCTGCTTTAAACTGTTGCACTGAGATACAAAATTATTTCTATTTTTAAAAATTTGTAACAACATCTATATTACATACCAACTCTGTAGTACTGCCATCTGTGACGTGCCAACCCTAAACATACACGTAGATATCAATAATATATATACGTGGTGAACTATCAAAAGAATTGTGTCTAAAATGAAGTGTTATTTTAACTAATAATGTAATTCCTCTTTTCATGCTGACATTCTACCTCCATGTGAGTTACACCCTGCACAAGAGCATAAAAAGACTGAAGATATCATTTCACCAGTTGGTGTTTTGTCAGTATTTTCCTGGTTTTAATTTATATAGCTATGTTTACAAATGGGCTGTTACGCACCTCCCTAATTTTGAGTTTGTAAGTAGTTGAATGCAAACCAAGCCAGAGGTGCAGAGTGTTTGCAGACTGGAGCCCTCCATTAGCAATTGTGACCAGAAGGAGATGCTGGAAGACTTGCAGTCCCGCATCAGCAGAGGAATGGAGAGAAGAGCAGTGGAAGGCAGGCGGGCAGGCAGGCAGGCAGGCAGACGGCAGGAAGGCAGGCGGGAAGGGAGGAAGGGAGGAAGGGAGGAAGGGAGGAAGGAAGGAAGTAAGGAAGGAAGGAAGGAAGGAAGGAAGGAAGGGAGGAAGGAGGGAAGAAATGCCGGGTATCCTGAAAGTGCCGTTATAGTGAAAGGCAGGAGAAAATTTTATGGGCTACCAGTAATCATGGGAGCTCTACATCCAAATTGCATTTCCACAAAGTCATATAGATTATTTTACTCACAAATGTAGGAGTGTAGTAGAAATACAGAATTTTCTATCACTTTGCTTATTCTAGATTTCCAAATTTAGTCCATGGCTCTCTGCTAGTCCACAGAGTCATGGCAAATGATCTGCCGGTCACTCACAGACCCGCAGCAAATAATACTTCATTTCTGTCCATTAGAAGGTCAGTGAGAGATGTACATAACTGTCAATACTAAGTTTGGGGGGTTGGTAGTGGCCTGCAGAGCCAAAATATTTTGGAACAATTGACTTAATCCTCCTTTTTTCTAAGCAAACTGCAATCACTGGCCAGTACATAGAAATTCTTACTTATTGGCATGCTAGTCTATACTCAGCCGCATATTGCTCTGTCTTGTAAGACTCAAACAAGCAACTTTGTTAATCTTAATTGTTCTTATCAGAATAAAACCAGAAATCTCTCTGCTAATGGTATGTTTGCTTTTAAACTTTTATTGATTGTGTTCTATGTCTAATTCTGGACCCGATCATCAGTCTGCACTTTGTTGTTGAGTTCAGAGGAGTTTTATCTCTCCACAGCCAACTATATCTTTACTACTGATCATGGGACAGAAATTTAGGATTCTCCAACTAGAAACTTCAGTAGGAGTTTGGAGAGCAAAAGGATTGCAAGCTAGGCATTTCTCATAGTAAGGATTACTTTGGCAATAGGTACAAAATAAATAGTGCTTCAGGACCAGATCCTTCTGAGGGGGTAATTTAACAAATGAACTTCAATTTATACCAGCTGAGAGTCTGGCATGGCATATTCTGAATTAGTCAGTTCAGATTTTATAGTTTCTTAATGTTAAAATATGTAAGTTTACAATATAATACATGGAATGGAGGACTCTGACAGTAAACAAAATGAAGTAACATGGGCTCACTGACTGCTTGATGGGAAGTTATTTGTATTATATTTAAAAATAAGTAGGTTAAAGAGAAATTTAAAAACACTTCCCTAGGAATCTGCCTATGATTTATGATTAAAGGAGACTATCTGAGCAAAAGAAACAGAAATCCAGGGGAAGTCTTCCACATAGTAGATGAATTTGACACGTGTCTTCTTTATCTGCACACTATAATTTATTTCAAGATGCACTCTTTACTAACAGCAATTCATAGGTTTTTAAAGCCAAAGCGATTTGTGCAAGTGACCGTAACCACTTTTATAATAACTTTCATAAACACTCACTCTAATTTTTTGCTTCAAGCCAACTAACCACTATTTATGCCAAATCGTGTTTTACAACCAGCTGGATTTGAAGACCTCAGCCAATAGACGATATAGAGTACATCCAGGTGAGGTGTTCTGAAAGGCTTTTTGCCTTCACTGCCAAAATAACAAGCCAGATTTCCATTCTGACCCTCTAGCTGTGATTTTCCAGCCACTTGTTCTGCTGTGAATTTATCTTAACTCTTTCGTTTTAACCATAAAACTTTGAGCAAGTGCTCGGTACCTTCTCCACAGTGTACCAACCAGCTAAATATTCGCGGCCAACACTTCCGCCTCTATTTCCCGAAAGTTACCCTGCTATGCAGGTTGTCTGAGGACGAACGAGGTGAGACGGCGCTCGCCTAGAGAGTACACCGCGTCTGCCCCGACGCTTGGAAGGGGCGGCTGCCCTGCGCCCAGCACTGCGAGCGGCCGGGGCAGGAGGCAGATCTGCCTTCTCCCGCCGAAAGCGGGGCAGCTCCCGGGCCGTGCCGAGCCGAGCC
>VZTE01000892.1:1984919-2020037 GCA_013397775.1 Eulacestoma nigropectus | reverse complement strand
TCCCCGCGCCTGGCCGAGCCCCCTCGGGACATCGGCGCCCGAGCATCCTCCGGCAGCGGGGCCCGCGGGCGGCAGGGCTCTGCAGCCTCGCTGGCAGCCCCCGCCCGAAGGTCTCCGCTGGGCTCCTCTCCGCCGCCGGCCTTCCCGGGGTCGCCGCGGAGCTGCCGCTGCCCCCCGCGCCCCGGCCCCTCCGTGGGGAGGGGCACCCCCACTGGCCGGGGGCACGGGGCGGGGTGCTCAGCCCCTTCCCTGCGGAGGGGGACACAGCGCGGCACCCTCTCTTCCCCGCATCTGGCCCTTACATCCCGGCTCGCAGTGGAGATGGGGAGATGGGAGTGGGGCGGAGAGGGGTCTCCAGCCTCTCGGGATTTTCTCCCCTCTGGCCTTTCCCCACCGGACAGGGGTTTTCCTGAAGGGATGGCTCCTCTGGCGGGACGGGACAGGGCAAACCCACGTGTCCTGCCGGGGCCGGGGACCGTCCCTACGGCCGGCTGGCGGCAGGGGAGACACGGGGTTGGCCCCGGGCTGGGGTCGAGCGGAGCCGTGAGCCCGGGGGTGAACACAGCGACCTCCCGCCCGTGCCGCCGGGACCCTCAGCAGAGCGCCGGCAGCAAGGGCACAGCTCAGCTGCACCTCGGCGAAGCGAGGCCGCCTGTTTGACAGAAGGGTATCGCGTTTCTTTACTCCGGCAAGGGTTTCCTTTTGGGTGAAGGGGAAGGCTACAAAAGTGGTGGTGAGGTTGATTCGAAGTAAAACTGGCGACTTCACTGAGCCCTTTCTTGCTTGCCTTCTTATCTCAGTGTCTATCGCTGGGATGAGAGAGTGAGTCGTGTAAACCGGCGCTGATCGCATCAAGAACCTCAGTCGTGTGAGGAGCGGCCACTCTTATTTGTAACTGTTTTCCCCACTCTCTCCCCCCCGCTGTCCCTCTCAGAGCTGTTAAATATCGGTACCATAAAATGTGGGGGATTTAAAGGTCTGTGGGAGGCTCCCTTTGAAAAGGACTCTGGGGAAAGTCTTTCTAATCCAGGATACTTGAGCCGGATGGGGTGGGATTGCCAGAGAGGCATAAAATAAAAATCATTCAGCAGACAAAACCAGGGGCTACCCTGACTTGTAGAAAGTGCATTTGTCTCGATGTTTTATTTTGTTGGAGATTGAAACTTCTTGTGTGCTAATGCGTGTATATAAATATCTGAGCAAGCCAGGTGAGTGGCATAAATAAACAAGGCTGTGGAGAAAGGATGGGACATGTATGTGAGCCAACCTGCAGCTAGCCAGCCAACTCACTTGAGCAGCATTAGCACCAGTGAGCAGAGAAAGCATGTCAAAAAATAAACGCTCTGTGAGAAACATAAGGAAAACATTAAACAAATGGGGAGTGCACTCCCTCTCCTTGCCCTGACAAAGCACGACTGAGAAACTCTGCTCACTGTCTCTCCAGCCTCTTCCCTTCCCTGTGTCCCTGCTACAGCAGAGAAGCATGGGACAGATGTGCTGGGAGACAGTCCTGGGGACTGCACGGGTCACCAAGAGCCTCGGCAAAACCGACTTGTGGAGTGAGCGCCAACCGAGGGCCGAGCAGTAGGGCAGGGTATGCATGAGTGACCAGCAGTCGGCGGGAGAGGTGGTTTATTTGCTGTGGAAGAGGGGCAGAGACATAGACTGAGGAGAAAGCAAAAGCTGTGCCTTGACTCAAGACGGGATCCAAAAAGCGGCAGGGTGAGAGGATGCCAGGACCCTGGTTGCCCCCCCAAACCAGCCCCATTAGGGGGGAAGAAAACCACCCAACAACAATAACAAACTGAACCCATAAACAGTTACTGCCATTCTGCGATAAAAGGAGAAGATTTATATTGTTGAAATGTGTGGAAGGAGCTTGTTCCAGAGCAAAACTCTGGCATGCAATTCTCTGTTTATGTCGCTCATCCCGATGGATGAGATATCGGTGGCAAAGTTCAGGCTGACATCAGCCCTGGGGAGGCAGAGCCAGCGACCAGGCTGGGCTGTGCAGGGCTGCACAGCTGTGCCTGGGCCTGCAGTCGGTGGACGATCGGTTTTGGGGGGATCCAGCACACAAAAACCTCCCATCACCAGGCTGGGAGATGTGAGGAGCCAGCAGCAGCACACACTGTGGAGGGAGTTGGATGTAATGTTTCGATGCAAGCGAAACAGATGGATCAGAAACAGTTCCCAGGGTGGTTTTATGCACCTCTCTGTTTTGGGGTTTATTAAAGAGGGTGGGGAGGGAAAGAATGGCTGATTGTCTGTGTGTTGTCGGAAAGTCAAATGTGTCTGTTTTACTGAGCTGTAATGAAGCCAGCAGCAGGAGTCTGTAAAATCAGCTAGGTATTGTTTTGATGGGGTTTTTTGGTTGGTTTTTTCTGTTGTTTCTTTTTTTTTTTTTTAAGGAGAGTAATCCTTCAGTCAAAGAGTAATACTGTGTGGTGTCTTCACTATTGTAATTCCTGCCCAGCGGTTTCTCTGTGCAAACTCCCACAGCCAGCAAATGTTGATTTCAGTTTTCCAAACAGCTAATACATTGTGTCAAAAAAGAAGCTGGCTTCAGGATCCTCAGATTGTATCCCAAATAAAATATTAATATTCAATTAATAACTGATATTGTGCTGGCTTAAAATGTCACTCTAGTCATAAAAACTAGCCATGTGAACAGGACAGCTGAATGCTCACCCTTTGTCATTCTTCTCTAGACTGGAAATAGTTTGTGTAAGTGAACAAAAGAGTCACTAATTTGCCTTTTCAACTTGGGAAACACAGTAAAGGAATAAAGGCCTTGGATTACTTCTGATATATAACTTGAAAACAAAGCATACCGTGTCCGAGACATATCCTTATTTTTCAGGTACTGATCAGGGTGTAGATGGCATAGGTCAGATTTCACCACCAAGGAGTCATCCCTGGTAGCTTCCTCACAGATCTGGGTCAGTAATGTCTGAGAAGGGAGAAGGGTTGGAGGGCTGGAGCAGGAGTACTGAGTAACAGTTGCACAACCCGACACATCTACTATTTGTTAAACACCCACAATATTCCTGGCATTGCACAGGACCCCAAATCATGACAGTCTTTGCTCCAGATTCCTCTTTTCCTGTAGAAACTAAGGGCAAGCGCAGTTGGCAAGACACATGGAAAGATACCGATATGTAAGAAATTACCCAGAAAACACACACAAACACACACACACACACACACACGCACGCACAAGCACACATCTATATATGTAAGTATTTATGTGTCTGTGTGTATGTATTACTATTCTTTTCTGTATTTCTCAGTCTGACAGTTGTTACATTTCTCTGTGTTTCCTAACATAACCCATTTGTTCTTTAGCCATGTTCAATTTAGGAGGTTAATCTCCTGTAACATCACGAGTACTCTCCGAAGCTGTCACTATCACAAACAGAAGATTATCTTTGAATAGTCTAAGTATACTGAAAAAAGAGAGTGATGAAAAATGCTTTACTCACAACAAATTGAACCTAAGTATACTTTTTAAAAAATAAACTGATTCCTAAGATCCAGTCCCAATATCCTTAATAATGTCTTTATGGTTCAGATATTTAAAATATCTAATGGCAGAACATTAACAACATGTGCAGCAGAGAACAATCCTACACTGGCAACAAATAGACTAGATGACCTAATCGATTTTTCCCATCTCTGACTTGTGCAATTCTGTCGTTGTAATAAAATCCCAGTGTAATCAAAGTTTACAGGATCAGGTCCTAAATTAGCATGTCGATCTGGACTACCCCTCTGTCTGGGTCAGGTCCAAAGCCTGCTGCTGTCAGCTTGACCTTTTATCAATCCAAGAGAGGTTTGGATCTGGTCTTCTGGATTGCACTGGAGGAGGGCTGGATTGTTGTTTTATTGTATGCAGAAAAAAAAAAAAGGCCTATTTGTGGTAAAAACACACAAACAAATTTTGCAGCACAAACCTTCCAGATGCAGTTCAGTTAAGAAAGCCCAACAGGAAGGCCTCAAAATGAGAAGTTTTTGGCCCAGAGGAAGTTTTAGCAGTTAATACGAGGATGATCACACCGTGCTAAGTCATTGTTTCCCTGTATTCATCTATCAGTTGGTCGTCTCTTGGACTTGCCATCCGATTGTAAAACTCTTGGGATGCAGACCAACCTTTTCTTCTGTGTTTGCAGAATCTGTGCTTAGAGCAACTGTGTCTACAAGAAAAAACGTCAGCATTGCCATGGAAGTATCTGCGTATTTTGGGTGTAAATACTCATTCTAGAACAGAAGCAATTAACATAAATATTGTTCTAATATATGCTAAATTGAAAAAAAGAAAAAAAGCTTTTGATGTAGGCTAACTTTAACACCCAGAAGGCAATACCAGAATAACTGTACTGGCTTAAATTCATGCATCAGTTTGCCCAAATATGCTACTCCTCTGGTGACAGCCCATAGGGTGGAGCTACCACTGGGTAAAGCTGGAGGATGTGAGTAACCAGCAACAAAGATTCACGGACATCTGACACATCCATTTGTCTAGGCATTGATTTCTCTATGATTTCAGTATTTGGGAGGAGCTGTTTTCTCATTTTGGCAGTGTTTCCTGTGAATTTCTTTGGTGTTAATGTCCATCTAAGTAGATTCCACACTTGCCCAAGTGACTTGCTCATTCCCACTTCCTGGGCTCTGTTGGTTCAAGGGTTTGGGAAATATCAGGCTGAAAAAATTAAACACAAAAAGGGTTTTTTTTTCAGCATATTCAGTTTCCTGATCTAGTACACCATGAGGAAATGAAAAACCTGACGTAAAACCGTAAGGGCAGGGAGTGTCTCAAGTAGGTCAGTGAAGCAATCTCAGTACTGAAGGTGAAATTACAGATGTAGAGTTCCTTGGAAAGGCAGGGACAAGGGAACAAGCCCATTCCTTTATGTGTGTGCTCACGCTGCACACAGCATGGCTGATGGGCAGGTTGTCTAGTGTGCCTACAGAGGAACAGGTAGGCGTGAAGAAGGATGATGGTGCACAGTGTAGACGGGGCTCATGTGCTACAGTTCCAGCTGTCCTCAACAATACCATCCCATTGCCAGGATATACTGAAGCAGTTCAGCTCCAGTGGCCTGAAGTCAGAAGAGGCATTACAGTGTTGTAGGAGCTGTAGCTGAGGAACTGGGCAGCCACTGTCACAACATGAGGCACAGAGCATGCAGCCATGGGTTACCCTGCCCTATCCTTCACTGAACATTGGTAAATGTGTCACTGATACTTATCCTACAAGATGTTTCAGTATTAGGCAGATAGTGCTGAGCAGTCTGGAACACTTCTGTACCCAAATGCTCTTGCTGCTTATTTCAAGGTGTAAAGCAAACTTCTGGAAAACTAGTGAAAAAACTAGTGAAAAATAGTGAAGTCCTGAAGAATATTATTCTCTGCTTGACTCTGGTGCACTGGTGACATGGTACTCTTGAGAAGGACTTTTAAGCACAAGCTGATGATGTCCGTAACTACGCCTGGAGAGCTTGAAGCAATTGGATATGTTACATCAGTTCATATTTTGCATTCAGTTCATCAGAGCTGAAAAAAGCCCTTGTACTTTTCTGAAGAGACAGACGTTCCCTAGTCAGAGCCTTACCCTTTTTGTGTACCTTCCAGCATATTTCTGACCACTGTTCACGAGTGCAAAGAATCACACAGTGTTTTACTTCTAAACTTAGTTCTCTTTTCACATGAGGCCGATGACTGGTAGTTGAATAACAAGGATTTAGTGATGTGGAGCTTCTGCTAAGCTAATATCTACATCTACTACATTGAACAAGTTACAAATCAAGCTACAGCTTGAAAACTAAGATCTCATGAAATATGGAAGCATCTTCAATTTAGGAGTAGAAAATTCTACCTTGTAGGCATATGACTTTGCAAGTGACATCCAACATTCAATATTTAGATGTCTAAACTCTCCAAACAAACTGTGGCAATAGCTGTACCTTCCAAACTGCTATCAGAACCAACATTCATCTTGAATTGAGAGCAAGCAGGAGCTAGCAATAAGGAAACACTCAGCCCAGCTAGGATTTTTTTGCCCAGCTAAATATCCATTTATGCCTGAGTCAGCCAACCTTCTCCATCAGGGGAGAAATTAAGATCCTTTCTTCCAGAAAAATAGTCAGTCGTGTCTTTTTCTAGAGTTCCCTTTAGCCCAATGGCAATTACACTTGGCAAGTATGTGGACCCATGCGTCCTGTGTACCTTCCATGAGAGTGTGATTCAGGGTGCAGTTGCACCCCACGCCCTGAGCTCTCAGTTATGTGATTC
Organism: Eulacestoma nigropectus; assembly: GCA_013397775.1. Taxonomy (NCBI): domain Eukaryota; kingdom Metazoa; phylum Chordata; class Aves; order Passeriformes; genus Eulacestoma; species Eulacestoma nigropectus. Next base: position 2,013,743 of record VZTE01000892.1, on the reverse strand, counting down.
TTTGGCTGAGGTTGCTTCACAGGCTGCTTTGCTGCATCTGTGCCACCATAAACATTCTTGGTGTCAGATGATAAGAAGGAATTGATTTTAAGGCACATGAAGGGAAATCTTATTTTCTGTCTCTTTTTTGAAAGAATGCTTGCACATTTCACATTAAATGGAAATTTATGGGCAGAAATTGGTATCTTCTGGCTGCATATGCCCTAACCACTAAGCAAAGTGACTATTAATACCATTTCTATTTTTCTGTCTCTGTTTTGTAAACAAGCTTTTACACACTGCTTGCTGAGAGGGGCTTGGTTCCACTGGTGGCTGGGTCTAGATCCTCAGTGAATTTAGCTCTGTTTGGCCCACAATCTGCTCCCACAAGAGTCCTGCCTGTGCTGGCTCTGGGTCTCTGCAGGAGCTGTAGTCTGAGGAGCATTCACCCCAAAGAAGGAAGGACATTGTGAATCTAATTAGATGCTTCCAGCCTCAGCTGCTGCTGAAGATGATTCTTAAATCACAGCTTTCTGCACAGCTGTCAATATCCCTTTTGGATCAAACCTCTTGTACCAATCTGCTTTAAAGTGCCTGCAGAATTCAAGTACACTGATAACATTCAGAACATTGCAAGGAAGACTTTTATTGTCCTTACATGATGTTGTCCCACCAGCCTTCCATCTAAAAGCGAAATAATATCTTCAACTGCTTAATCTGTTAGTTACTTATCTTTAATAGTTAACTGTTTGAGAGTTAACCCACAGACTCATAGAAAGGCATCTAGGGTAGCATTTTGCAGCAGGACTTATCAAGACTATAAGGCTTATTAAGGACATTATTAAGACTTTTTAAGGACATTGTTAAGAAATGGTATATTCCTGGATAAACATTTATTTATAACGAGTGGAGTTAAGAGGGAGTTTTAAAGCAACAGTAGCTTCTACAATTGGTACTGGCAGGCCCTTTAGCGGAAGCCAGGCTGTTTAACCATGGGGTATGGATATAAAGAGCACATGTATATGTCTTTCAGGAACTAGAAAGCTAATTTTGTAGTATGGAGTCAAGCAGGGCATATGGTAGGTAACAGTCCCCTTTCACATTCTAACACAGGATTGAGATTTCTTAACAAAGGCAATAGAGTTGCAAAACAGCATGACTTTGTTGCAGTTAGTAATTAATGAGGTGCTAAAAGTGCCTAAACAGAGGATGGCAGACAGAGAATGCATGACTCAAGAGGATAAGAAGCCCCCATCATTTCAAACAACAGTGTCATTTAAATAAACAAGCAGCAAGTCGCTGGGTGTGTGAGGTGGGAAGGGAGCAGCAGGCAGCAGCAACATGCTCTGTCAGCCATCACTTTTCTGCCTGTGAGAAACCAGTTGTGCTTTCCCAAATGCAGCCAGAGTCTTTAGGTGTGAAACATTTGTTTAATCCGTTATTGGGGAGTGGGGGAATCATACACTCATCGGTGCTGCCGCTTTTCTGGTGGCATGTTAGTCAATTCGATGTATAATCGAAGAGCAATGATTGCCCTGAAGGCAATTGTATGTTGCAGCGACGTACTGTGCAGGATGAAGTCTACCTGGCGGGCTGGTTTTTGGTTTTTTTCCTCTCATAACAGACATAATTTTCTGTGTTCTTAGATGAGATATAAACCACTTGGTTTATGCTTTCTTATTTTCTGTTTTCTTTTCTTTTTTATTTTTATTTTAACAAGCTTGGGAGATTTTGTGTCATTCTACAGAGCACTCCAGGATTATTATTTATTTTAAGCAAAACCTATTCCAGTTCAAGTATTATATGAAAATAGCAAACGTTTATAAAGTGTTTGTCCTGTAATGTTTACTGTCTTTCCAACCAAACATTTATAAATAGATTGAGAGAAATGTGGCAAAGCACCAAAGTCATCCACTGAGATATTTCATAAGAAACTATAATGCAAAAGTGGAATAAAGGAGCACTTTTGGAAGTGGTGTTTGTTAGTGAATTCTTTTTGTGTAGGGGGATATGATGCAATATGTCATGTTGACCCTTTGGTGTCTATGGCATAGTGATCCAAATTTATTCCTGGAGGTACTGCCGTGCAGTACATGTGTTGTAGTTAGACTGAATTTATCTATACGTTTTTGCAGCTAAAGAGACGGTAAACTTTGGGTTTCTTCTTCCCTTTCTTTTGTGGCTTTAAACCTAGCAATTGAGAATCCATCACATGCTGGGAAGTGATGGACCTAGTTAGTAAGAAATCCAGTTTCACTATTTTCACATCCAGGCAGCTCAGTAAGTTCACACTTTTTTTTTTCTCCTTACGCAGATATTTTTTCATCTTGCTTTTGGGCAAAGAGAGAAGGAAAATTGAGCCCATCCTGTGTTGTCTCTTCATTATTACATACAAAACTTATGGAATGTGTTTGATGTTCTGCTTGTTTTTCATTAGAAACATAGATATAAATGCTTTGAGAGATTATGTGTCTTGTTTCCACTGGGCTCTTTCTCGAAAAGTCAGTTGTTTATTCTGTGCTACCTTTTCTTCTGTTCAATATCTCACCACCACCTCTAAACAAACCTGTGTAGCTCCCCAGAGTGGCAGTGGGAGCATTAGCAGATACGGAGAGAGGATACATTGGTGTTTCTTGTGTCCTGCACAACAGGACTGAGGGAGTTTCATCAAAAGGCTTGTAATAACCTCAGTGACTACACTGGCTCTGCTCATTTTGAAATGGGTAACTAATCCTCATTTCAGAAAAAAAAAAAGACTTTTGGGATCTGCAGATGTTGCAACACTGTGTTGAGTTTGTTTGAATCCCCAGGGGCCAAACTGGATGTAGGTCCTGTTCTACAACAAGTCCCCAGAGACATGGGTCTGCTCTGACTCATCACTACAGACCAAATGAAAGCCCTCTTACTGCCTTTAGTTGACGAAGACAGGAAGGTTTTGGTCTCCTTTCTGGAAAGTGTAGACGTGCACAATTACAGCTCTATCACCTCTTACTGAAAAAGAAGATATACCTTTGTTTTCTGGTGTCAGTGAGGCACGGAGGTGCTCTGGTCTGAGCGCTGCAGGGGCTTGGCTGTAACTGGCAGAGAGCTCTGCTGAAGAGAGGCTGCTGGGCACAGAGGGGTTCTTGCACTTGGAGAGAACTTCGGTGGGACTACCGAGAGTTTCTGCAACAAAAAAGGAATCTCTTGATTCAAGCTTTTCCTTAAATATACTCTAGAGGGAGTCAAATCTAAAAGTTTATTTATCTTTAAAGTATTTCAATTGCAGTTCCTTCTTTCTGAAGGTTCTGTTTGTTTCCTGTTTATTTATTTTAGGCTTGTCTATTAATACAGCAATTTTGGTTGAATGTTTGTACATTTTCAGATCAGGTAGGTGCTAATAGTACTTAAGAGGCACTACTCAGAGTGATATGTCACTGTCATGGCAATAAATAACCCTTGAAACCAGCAATCAGTTTTATCTTTGAAGGAAGCAGAGCCCTAGAAGACAAAAGAGTAGACAAGAAAGCAAAAGAGTTTCATATTCCAAAGGAATTGAGGTATTGCTTGTATCAAAGTCAATTTTCTACAGTACTTCATATGACTTCAGTGTCTGATGACACCAAGTCTATAGCATGGAAACTTCATAATAGAAACATAACTCTGAATCAGATATCCCATCAATTGCACACCAGTATCTTGGAGGAAGGCTGTGGCCATATTCTATTTAAAAAACAACTCCACTTTTAACATTAAGATGTAGTTTGAATATGCAACTATGCTTAGTTTACAGTGATTATTGGACGCGTTTTACGGAATTAAACCTATATCAGAGGCAGAGGGGAGGGAAGACTGTGCCCCTTCAAAAATTATTTTGGGTGACAGTGTCTCCTGGAGCGGATCTACCTCTCTTTAACCTCACTTTGCATACTTATCCAGTGTAGCAGCAGACAGGAATTTTTCTGCTTTTATTTAGCTTCCACTATTACAGCTGCTAAATGTCTCCTGGCTTTCTGACAACAGCAGAAAACAAGCATTTGTCAGAAAACCATGAGTTCAATTTCTTCCCTTGGAGAAGAGAGAGAGCAATGCTCAGGAGGTTCCCCTTTATAGATTCCTCCACAATCATTGAAGGAATTACACCCACTGCCTCACAGAAAAGACTATCTGGTATCTGGAAACCCAGAAACTCCACAAATTCCCTGAGATCTAAACACCCAGCAGAGATAATGAGTGGGAGGCTAGGGCTAGCAGTTGAATTTCAACCTGGTTTCACTCATCAATGAACACAACCTGGTGTAACTCTGCAAGCCGAGCCCTGCTTGTGCTGAGCTCTGTGCTGTGAGGGGATCTGTATTTTTCCATGGGGAAAATGAGAAGGATGAGGGAGGTATAGTCATGGGGTTAAAATTGATCTGACCACATATCTGCATATGAACTTGCCTTCTCAACTGCTTTTGTAGGCAGTGGAAAGACACAGGTATTTTATAACAGATTTATTTGTCTTGTGATAGATGTCTAAAAGAGCTGACCTGAATAGTGTCCTAAAATATGTAAATGCCTGAAGATAGATGACATAACTTCACTTCTGCACTATTGTGTATAGACAAAGGAATGCGTAGAGGGAAGGTCAGGCAACTGATAGAGCATGAGAAAATAAACCCAAGCTCATAGACATTTCTGATTTCCAAAATCATTCTTGTCAGCTTTGTTTCACCCAGTCCTGAGGCATTTTGCATAAATCCCTATGTCTCCTAGGGTGATGAGGGAGTTTGTCTGGCCTGTGGGAAGTCCATGCTCATGTCCCTCTTTGCCACTACATTTGCTATGGACTCTGCAGCAAGAAATTGAAAGGCACGTCTTACCTAATGATGTGCATCACATAGGCGCAGGCTTTTCCAGTCCATCATCTGCAGCTCACTGTCTGTGCTCTTCCCAGCTCTCCAGATCCAGGATAGCACATTGCCCAGGTTGCTCTCACTGACCGGTTCTCTGCTGAGCAGCTGAGCATCCCTGTCACTGCAGGCTGAAGGATGTCCCTTCCTCTGTGGCAGTATCCCTGCTGGAAAAGTCCTAACTGATTTTGGAAAAAGGAAATAATTGATCAGAAATCACTGATTACATCAAGGCAGAGTCACCTTGATATCTGTGTTTGGAGAGAGGGGGAGCAAGGGTTTGATTTCCAGCTCTCCATATCCTAGAAGGTGCCTTACCCTGCCTAACTCAATCCAACCAAATGCAATCCAGTGCCATCCCATGGTTTATGTTTGGCTCTGACTGGAAATGCTCCAAATTTTCCCAATAGCATCAACGAACACACCAAAATTTTGTAAGAAACTTTAGCTTCAGTGCATCCTCTTTTCTTACAAAGCTGCTAGATTGAAAAATTTGGTTAAATTCCTCAGCAATATTTTTCCTTTAGTTCTTTCTAACCATAGCATTGAGCCTCCCTTAGGAACAACGTGGGCCATAGGACCGGTGGATGAACTACGGCTATGTTTTTCAAAGAAATCAGATGTATGAAGAGGAAACCAGGGTTAATATGAAACATTGCCCTACACTTCACATTGGTTCAAAGAACATATTTTCCTTCTCTGCCTCTTTCTTTCTCTCTTTCTCTCTCTTCCTTATTTTTCTTTTCATTATTAAATGAGATGGATTGGGTTTTCCAAAGTTCAGGAAGAGGAAGTGCACATTCTGGTGTCACTGTTTATGTACAGAGATTGACTGCTGCCCATCAAATTCAAAAAATAGCATCACTAGAACATTATAAAAGGATATTTTATTCAAATTAGATGACTAGCTGCTGCTTCAGCCTCATCTATGCTTTTATAACTAAGTGGAATATTTCACATGTTTTATCTTCAAAGTCCTTTAGAAGTGTTTATTCATTAGTCTTCACAGTCACCTCAAGAAATATCTTTTTTTTTATCATGTCCATGAAGAAAGCAGAGACAGAGAGGACTTGATGAAAATCTCATTTTCCTTATGAGTTGCTCCCCAGCAAAACTTCCTGCTGATACTGATGATGGGAGATCTGGTGTGGACCAGGCAGCAGCAGCCACCAACACGCAAACATTGCAATCTGCCCTGAGCCATGAAGAGAAGATATGGTTGTTGAATTAACAGTGGTCAGTCACAGCAGTGTTACAATTATTCTTACCTATTGGTGGAACTGCAGCAGTGGGAATGTTTTTTGGACTAAAATCAGTACAGACACAAAAGGGATTTGCCCACAACCGAGCCTATTAGGTATTGCAACACAATTCTTCTGTAAATACTCTCATTAAGTTCAGCTGGAATTATGAACTCTTAACTGAGGGTGCACTGGAAGTCATGGCTAGGTTGTGCAGAGGTGAAAATAGTAGTGCCAGTAATTCAGTTTAAATGGCTTTTCCTTGTTGTTTTTCTTTTTTTTTTCCTCAAAGCAATTGCTGATCTTGAAAGCAGATGCATCCAAGCCTGTCTTCTCCCTCCTGTGGAGGAGTGTGTTGCAAACACTCTTACCTGGCAATGGGGTCTGCTTCCCAGAGTGCCTTGGAGGGCTGAAAAGGCGGAGAGCATGTCGCAAAAATTGAGGCTATTGGGCAGTTTTTCAAGGACAGTGAGTAGCATTAGCTCCATGAGATGCTAATTAATGATAGAAATGCAATGCTGTCATCAGAAGTACTGTGGCCCAGATTTGTACTCTCAGGTGATTCAGACTGTCTGCCTCAAGACAAGAATTTACACATATATAAAAAACCAGATATATAAAACCCTTTAGGGATAGATAATTAACTTTAAATTAATAAGCATTCCTCTTACAGATTATTTTTCAGTAATCATCAGTTCCCAACATTCTGCATTTACCCAGTTTAGTTAAAGAGGAAGTCAAACCCATCCAAGCCCTATATAAATATTATTTCATTTCTTAATGCCATCTCATTTTAATTCACTTAGCAGCTCTTCTTGACAATGAAAAAGGCATTTTAAAAGAGGTGGAACTACCTCACTAGTTGGGGTTTATGCCAGCTATTAAAACCACAGAGAATGTTGTACTGGGGCAGATTACATTGCATCTGCCCTCCTGGGGATTCTTGTTCCTGCCTCTGCAGTGCCTTTTCCAAATTATTGCCAAAGACAAACACTGCAATATTCACAGATTCAGAATTGTTATGTCTCTGCTGTATCAAAAGTTCCCTGGTTCAACTAAACCACTTACACACAGAACCTTAAGAAGATCCTGTCTCCTACCCAGGATTAAAGAGTAAAGTTCTCAGTTTTTTTGTCATTGCTTTCCTGGCACATTACCAAAACCACTGAGGAGCTCTCCTTCTGTCCTTTGCAAAATCTCACACAAGCAATATGTTCTCTGGCAGTCAGTGCCTGTGTGAAAGGGAGAGGCAAAAAGACACAGAACTAAACTAAACTCAACTTTCTTCAAGTTGAAGTTGAAGGAAAAATCCTAAAGAAACAGAAAGAAAAAAAAGCTTGACAAACTGAGCTCTTTTACAAATGTCAATCTTACTTGTGGCATTAACTTTTTATGGTGGATTTTGGTAGAACTGGGTCCTGAATAAGATGAGTATTGGATAGGATTCTGCAATCTCACCTGGTGTTGGTCAGCATTAACATCTGCACGGTTTTGGTTAGTGGTGTGCGCTTTATGCGGATGGCAGCGTAGCTGCGCCGTGGTTAGAGACACTATGACAAAGGCTTGTCACTCAGGGATAATCTCATGGAAATAGGGCTGTACTACTTTCAGTGCCTGCTGGGGTCCAGAAGCCAGGTAGCTGCCTTGATTGAGGATGACACCCAAGCTAGGAAGCTCTGCTGGACCTGGGCTGGTCCTGCAGGGAGACCGCTTGGAGAGCCTTGTGCTGAGCCAGGATGCCAGGTGATGCAGAGCTTCAGGCACAAGGTCACATGAAGGCAGATGCTTAGCTAAGCTTGGCCCTGTGCAAAAGCTCTCATCTCCACCCAGATGCCCAAGTACTTGTGGGGAAAGTGTGCAGAGGTGGCTCTGTTTTGGGATGGCTGGCACTGCCCTACAGGGCCTGAGCTGCCTCTGTGCTCCACATATCCCCACTCAAGTCTGCCTTCCTGTGTTATCTGGGCTTCACTGAGGATCCCTGCTCTCATCCACCACACCACATCCCAGACAACACAGGGTTAACCAAATTTGTTCGAATGACTGAGCCTACATCTCAGTTTTCTCCTGCAAAAGCAGGCTGCAGGAAAGGCTTTGGTAGAGATTGGTCTGACTATGAAAAGGGGTGTCCATCTGAAGACTAAGAATAAAAGTTCCACCCTAAAATGAAAACCCCAGCAAAGACCAAGAAAACGGGAGAAATACATCCACTTAATGATGCCCCAGACTGTCTAGGAGGCAGCCTGCTGGGGCAATCACCCTGGATTAATAGAATAACCTCTCACCCCTAGAAACTAGTTTAAATCTTGCCTTAGGGTAATAAAGGAAAATTGCATCTGATGGTGTCAAATTAGTCCCTAGTGGACTTTTCTGCACATCACAAATTCACCACAAATTTCACATAGTTTGTCATGATTGGCAGAATCTGCTGGGGAGAAGTTTGGGATGAGAATAGCTCAGGTTTTTTAGGCTGGAAGTCAAGAGTCTTTTTGCAAATGGCTTTAACACTATCGGCCCTTCACTGTCAGAACAAAGCCTTGGATTCATCCCCGCTCCTCAAAGCAAGGGAAACAAACAGAGGAACTGCCATCTCATGACAGAATTAAACCATTATTCTCTCTCTTGGCTCTAGAGCCAAGGGTGTTTTTCAGAGACAGATCTAGCCTATCCCAGATCGACATCAGTATCTTATTTGTGAAGATATTTGAGGTTTCCACTGGTCTGTAAGAGACAAAAATAATATGATCATATGCTAGGGTTTAAAATAAACACACCTTTTAAAAGACAGTGGACTTGCCATAAATAAACTGCAGAGTCTCTTGAAATGTGACCATTTCACACATACTGCATTGTGTGAAATACCAGTTGGGAGACTCTCTCTCTAAGTCTGCAGGTGTACATCTGCTTCAGGCACAGGCACATATCTGCATCTCACACTTGCTCTGTACACAGAGACTCTGAGGATAAATGACTCAAAAAGCATATCCTGTGCATTAGAATTTTGAACAAATTATTTCTAAAGAAATAAAAAGATCTTTTTTAAGGGCTTCAAAGAAGATTTGCAAGGGCAGGGGAACAAATCGGAAAAAAAAAAGAATGCAAAGCAGCAGGAGGAAGATGGAGTCTGGATTCATTCTCATAGCTGATGGGATGTCAAGTCTCTCTTCTCTTGGTTCTGGTTCCTGTGCAAAACCACCTTTGATGGAGCTGCTGAACAGCGAACTGGAGAATTTAGTGAAAATTAAAGTCCTTTCATTCAACAGCGTAATTTGAGAGAAAAAGACTTTTTCTCTGGCTGCTGTGAGAAAGTGTGCTGGGCCACATGGTGTTGGAGTAATAACACTACCTACCGATGCAGTCTGGTGTTACCATACATTGCTTTGAAAATATCACAGCCCCTGTTTGTGTTATTACTGGATGTCCTTACTGCCAGTTGTAGCACTTGTCAAATGGCTGCTTTCCAGATCTATTGAATTTGCTCATATCCTGCTCAAAATCCTTAATAATGGTGTTGAATTGGATATAAATACGTGGTTAATGTCTTTGAACATGAAACTTAAGCACTTTGCAAAGATTAGCTGAAATAAGTGGCAGTAACGTGTGAGTTTTCTTTCAAGCAACAGGAGGAAACACAACACCTGTTTTTATGAACAGTCTCACTTGGCAAAACAGACTTCGGAAACACTGAGCTACCCTGCCCTGCTGGTCATTTTGGCACCCCCCCAGGACGGAGATGGCAGTGCCCTGCTGGAAGCCTGGTGCTTCCCTGAGCCTGTGATGGGCATACGCAGAGGCAGGAGGATGGCTGTCAGTGAGCCTGCAAGTGGGAATGGGCTAGAAGCCATTGCTCTGGAAGTTAGGGTCATATCCGGGGGTTTGGGAGCACCAAATCCAGCCCTTGACCTGTTGTGTGCCCCACAGGAGTGCAGTTTCATGGACACCTCTGACAGCGTGGCCGACTCAGGGCTGTTTTGTTGCCTTTTCTGCCCACCCTTCTTCCTCAGCCTGCCAGGATGCCCTGCCGCGGTGTTTTGTGGAGACTTCTCAGCACAATGCCTGTACCTGCTACATGGGATGGCCACTGCATGATGCAAATGAATAGCATAGTAGAAAACATACATTTTTTCCAATATACGCATGCATAATGTATTATTTTTCTACGTAACTAAAGTAAGAAACATGCAAATAAGATAAACCTTAGAAGTTCTGTCTGAACAAAAGAATTTTAGTGTCCATTCCTACCTGTTCTCACCTTTAGCATCTCCCTTTGAATGATTAATATCACAATTTTGCATAAAGCTTTCCTTTTGCATAGTCTGTTGTACTGCAGATCTCTAGCTAGCTATCTAGCTTTCTAATAAGAGCAAGGGCTAACATTTAAATCTATTTTCTGGTGGAAGCAAGGAGCTGGATCAAGCTTTGAATGAAGGGAGTTTTTGTAGTTCTAAAGACCATCTACAAAGCTGAGTTAAGAAGTGCATTGAGATGACATACTCAGGTGCAAGTCGCAGAATCATAGAATTACAGAATAACTTGGGTTGGAAGGGCCTTTAAAGGTTATCTAGACTAACTCCTCTGCAATTAGCATGGACACCTGCAACTAGATCAGTTTGCTCAGGGCCCCGTCACTGGCCTTGGAGGTTTCCAGGGATGAGGCATCTACCACCTCTGTGAATCAGAGAGTCATCTGCGTTGGAAAAGACCTCTAAGGTCATTGAGTCCAACTTTGACTGATCACCACCTTGTCAACTATACCATGGCACTAAGTGCTATGTCTAGTCAGTTCTTGAACAACTCCAGGGATGGTGACTTCACTACCTCCCTGGGCAGTACATTCCAATGTTTAATAACCCTTTCTGTGAAGAAATTCTTCTTGATGTCCAACCTGAACCCCCTCTGGTGACTTCTGAGCAACCTGAACCTCCCTTCTCCTCTGGGCAACCTGTGCCGATGTTTCACCATTCTTATAATAAAAAATGTCATCTTTGTATCTTCTCTAGATATACACATTTTTTAAGTTTAAAACCATTGCCCCTTGTCCTATCGCAACAGGCTCTGCTAAGAAGTTTGTCTCCATCTTTCTTATAAGCTGTTTTCAAATACTAAAGGGCTGGAGTCTTCTTTCTCCAGGCAGAATAATCCCAGCTCTGTCGGCCTGTCTTCATAGGAGAGGTGCTCCAGCCCTCTGATCATCTTCATGGCTCTCCTTTGGATCTGTTGCAAGAGGTCCACGTCTTTCTTGTGCTGAGGGTTCCAAAGCTGGACAAAGTACTCCAGGTGGGGTCTCACCAGAGCAGAGTAGAGAGGCCTTCTGGCCACACTGCTTTGGATGCAGCCCAGGATACAGCTGGCCTTTTTTGTGCTGCAAGCTCACATTGTCAGGTCATGTCCAGCTCATGTTCATCAGTATTCCCAAGTCCTTCTTAGGGTTGCTTTCAATTGCATATGCCCAGCCTATGTTTCTGTTTGGGATTGCTTCAGCCCAGGTGCAGCACCTGGAACTTGGCTTAGTTGAGCCTCAAGAAGTTGCCAGGGGCCCACTCCTTGAGCTTCTCCAGGTCCCTCTACATGGCATTCTGTTCTTCAGACATGTCAATCACATCACTCAGCTTGATGTAGTCTCAAACTTGGTGAGGGTGCACTCAATCCCATTATCCATGTCACTGATGAAGACATTAAACAGTACTGGTCCCATTATGAGTCCCTGAGGGACACCATTGCAACCGGACATTGGAGCAAAATATTGTTTTGTACCTCAACCTTCTCCTTGACAATTGTTACCAGTTTGTCAGTCTTGTCCATCTTGGGGGTACACTTTCTTTGACCTTCCTTTTCTGGTTAACATATCTGTAGAAGCCCTTGTTATTCCTTGCATCCCTTTCCACGTTCAGCCTCAGCTGCACCTAGGCCTCCCTGACTCCATCCCTGCACAACCAAGCAGTATCCCTATACTTATCCCAGGGTGCCTGTCCCTGCTTCTCCTGCCTGTGCACCTGTTTCTTTCCCTTTATTTTGGCCAGCAGGTCTCTACTCAGCCATGCCAGTCCCTTGCTATTCTTGCCCAATTTGTTGTGCGTGGGGATTGAGAGCTCTTGCACTGTTACCCTGTAGTAGGCACAAGGTTTCCTTTTTTGCCCCGATCTCTGTCTCTTACCCATAAGCTTTCCGCCTGCTGTTCTTCAGAGGCAGCTCTTCACACTCTATCCATTTCTGGATGTAGAGGGCAACCCATTCTCCCTTCCTTCCTCTCCTGTCCTTCCTGAACAGCCTGTAGCTATCAAAAGCCTCATTCCGGTCATGGGCTTCATCCCACCAAGTTTCAGTTACGGCAATCAGGCCATCGCTTTCTAGCTACACATTGGCTTTCAACTTCTCCTGTTTGTTCTAACTTGGTACTGGGAAGATGAGGAAAGGGAAGAGAGGACTAGGAGCTGAAATATATTAAAATTGTTTTAAAAATAAGTCTCTTTTCTAAAGTACTCTCCGTTCCTGTTTCTCATAAAAACTAAAATAATCCCCAAAGTGCTCTGAATCAAAGCCTCCTATACCATTTGCCACTACTTAGGGGTAAAGTTAACCTGGAATTCTACTTCAGCTCAATTTCATCTTCCATATAAGAAAAAAAGCAAATGATTCTCAGCATGTGCAGAGATGAATAGAGACATGTTTGTTCCTTGTCACACATAACCTGCCCCAACCTCTTCAAATAATACTTTCATCAATAAATACTGATAGACCGAAAGGTCATGGGATGTGATGAACAATGGGTAGCTGAGGACAACCAGAGATGATGTCATGGGCAAGATCTGACAGCAGAGGAAGGATACAGATCTGCAGTTTCGTTAGTCATGGTTTCTGTACAAATCCGTGCAGAATTTTTTTCCTTCAAAAAAAATACATCCTTTAACTATTTTAATCTAAAACAGCACTGTTAGCTGGTAAAACAGTGAGGTCTCATCTTTTTGCTGGTTACTTGCTAACAGCTTAAATTAGACCTAGAAAACTCTTTCTTCTGTGGATGTCTGAGGCATAAATAACACCATATGTTCAGCAGCAGTTTAAATAAAATATCGTTCTTACCTTAACAATGACACTGCAATTTAGGAGCCATGGCTGCAGTACACTGAAGTATTCTGCCTAATCTTTATAAAATACTGTATTACTTTTTTGCTGCCTTAAAATTGCACTACAAATATGTCATTATATTTGTGAGAGGAAAACCCCACCATCTTCCAGCTTTGTGCTGCCCATATATACAAACCAGAAAATTTAAATGCCATGAGGAATGACCCACAGAGTGAAAAACTTGTTCCTAAGAACATATGGACCTTACTGGCCTCAGGAAATGTTTGAAGAGTGAACACATATTTCATCAAGATTTTTGAAATCCCAGGGGTGAGGAAGGAATGAAAACATGACAGAGTAATTTAAAATGGCAGGTATTGCACTTTTCTTGTTCAACACTGGAAATCAGATACCTAATACTAACAGAAGTAATTATTTTTATTACTCCTATTAAAGAGGCTAACACCTGCCATCTCCCAGATTTCTGAGAGGGGTTTAATTTTTCCCCTCTGCAGAGGCAGTTATATTGCCCTGGCTGGGGGCATATGCCATTACTTTATAGAGTGACATCTATTTTATCTTCCCAGGAGACTGTGCCTGGAAGAGTCTGTTCTGTGCAGAGGGAGAAATGAACTCTCACTGCCTGACGAGAAGAAAGGGCAGCAGCCTCTGTACCCAGCAGGACCAGAACTTTGGTTTGGGGAGGATGGGAGGCAGCTGCCCTGCTGCCTGTTCATCCCGAGGATGACCTTCTCTGCTGCAGCCTGGCTGCTGGAGGTAGTGGAGGTCAGGATGCTCAACACTGTGCCATGGGGATCTGCTTTCCCCTTAGCTCTTCTGCTATCTCACAGCTTGACTTTGGGAAAGTCATTCACCTCCAATGTTTCCCTCTGTCCTTTGTGGTTGTTGTTTAGACGGCAAAGGATGAACTCCTTTTCCTATTCATGACTGAAGAGTTTTTAAATCCACTTCCATAATTAAACGTGGACACAACTTAAAATTGATGACAGGCAGTTGAATTCTTCCTTTTCTTGAGTGCATTTCACTGCCTGCTTTAACCACTTGCCTGCTCACAGGACCCATTTTACTTCCAAAGTTCTGGGACGACCCTTTAAACATTTAATTCCTGCAACTGAAGTGTCATTTTCAATGCTAGATGCAACTACCTCTCTTTTTTTCCCCCACTATGGTAAAACAGAGTTTATATACAGAGATCAGCTTTTTAACCTTCTGACTATATGCAAAAGTTATTTGGGTAGTCTGACATAAAGTCTGATTCCAGGGAATTTTTGCAGTTTCTGCTGTTCTCGTAGTCTCTCAGCACAAGCAGGTAGGCATAAAGGATGGTGATGAGAAATTTTCTACCAACCCTAAACCACAGGATTTTCAAAGACACTGCATGTTTTTCAGGCTACTGCATGAAACATTCCCTTCAGAGCACAGAGGGCTTGGATTTACTGCTGCTGGCACAGGGTATGTGTTGCGCTCTAACTAGATGAGTTCTGCCTATAAATCATTTGCAAGTTACCTACTTTTGCCTTTGCAGCAAAGGCATGAGAAGCCTGTCCCTGGTGATGTATGGTTGACTCTTTCTAGTAGCATGTAGCTGAAATATTGCAAAGCTGGAACATTTTACAGAGATGAGTTTGTTGTGCTGGCATTCAATGCAGCAAAACACTGTCACCACTTCCGAATTTCTCAGAGGTTTTCACAGGGTTGGTTTTTCTCAGGTTCGAGGGCACATGAGTCATGTTACTGTCATCAGGGGGAAGAAAGCTTTGGTGACAGAGTCCTCTTCAAGACTGCTCCTTCATCTGGGCTTGTTGTGTGGTCGCTGATTTCCTCAGAGAGCCAGAAAACCAGTGAGGCTCTCACACAAGCGATGTTTTAAGTATATTCCTTCAGCTTTGAGGCCTTTACTGCTGCCAAACCCCACTAAGAAGCGTGTTAAGTGGTATAACGGCACTGAGCATCACTGGGCACAGATGCATTTTCAGCGGTTGTGGAGAAAAGAATCTGCCTTGGTAAAAATGAATGTGTGCTGTGAAAACCCTGGAGATAAGAAATATGAGCTGCTAAGATATGCCAGGCTGGTACCAGTTTGCAGTGATCATATTGGTGGCTGGTGCTGTGTCTAGAAGCAGATCAAACAGCCAGCCTCCCAAACTACATGAACAAATGACATTGGTGTCTCTTGCAGGTGGCTTTCTGCCTGCATGGAATGACCTAGCCTGCACATGCTGGAAGAAGGAAGAAGTAGAGAAGACACGTGAGAGAAATAAACAGACAAGAAACTTCACTGTGGGCACCAAACGCCACGTTCAGAGATGTGAGCCCAACTTCAGCCCTTCTATGGGTGCCTATGGTTAACCCTCTCTATTTTTCAGCCAATACATAAGTAGTAAAGGGAATTAGAAATATGGACTGATAATTACCATTCTTAAATAACACAGTTAATATAGATCCACGATTCGGTGCCAGATATCTGGGCTGGCATTGGATGAGGTTTCTCCAGGAACTGAAAGAGCATCACCACATTGGTATGGCACAGGACCCAAGCAAATGAGTCTGGGAGAAGTGGTTCAGAGCCATGCTGCACTCTGCAGCCTATCTTGTTTCTGTTGCTCATGGTGCTGCATGGTGCCATGAGGCACTGAGAGTGTGCTCTGAGGTAATGTAAGGACATATGGTCTGGCTGGATGGTAGTTGCCATACAGCCCTCGTTGCTGCCAATGCAAAATCAATGGGGGACTTCAAACAATCTTTACTGTGGGATGTAGAGGGATTTGTTTCAACCTTCAAATCTTAGTAAGTTTTTGTCTTTCCACACTGCTGTATCTTATGGAATAGGGATGCTAGGGGCTTGCAGGCAGCATCTGGCCTGTAGGTTTGATCTCTCCTTCCAGAAGAATGTAGACAAATCCAACACAGAATGTACCAAAATAATCCTCTCCTTTTTTTTAGGAAAGACATGTCTGGACGGGAAGTATGGGCTGCCTGGCTCGCTTTTCCCTCTCAATCTGTTTCTCCAGGATGCCAAAGACATTGCACTGTGCTCCACAATCCTGCAGTAGAAATACACGAAACTGGAGAAGGGAGAGGAGTTATCGAGAAACTGATGAATAGGAAGGTAGAGATAGCAGATAATTGAAGTGGGTACTTCTGACTTCACCAGCCTTTATCTGTACATGGTTTATCTAGACTTTTAATTAGCCATGCCATGGGCGCAGAAACCCCAGAGCAGACCCATGCATCACTACTTTCAATCTAGCAGTGCTTATGAAGTCAGACTCTGTGATGTGTGAGTCACTGTGCTGCTTCAAGACCACTCAGCCACTTTTCAATGTCATCCAGGCTAATAAAGCTTGACAAGCTAATTCTGATTCTCTGAAGGTACAACATGAAGGTCTCTGTTCTGCACTCCTGGCATATTAGGGTCTAGAGGGTTTATTAATAACTTGAGCACTGCAGTAATTTGCTTAAGGATGGCATTCACTAATACATCAACTCCATCTTCAAGGCTCTTCCTACCAGATCAAGAGGTATCAGAAAAACAGAATGCAAAATACAGATTAACCTTACCAGTGAATAAATTCATTTTGCTAATATCAATTTGTTGAGTTGGTTGTGTTGGCTTATCTTCCCATCAGTTATGTTTATGTGTCTTTGGCATTGTCCATTCTGTGGTTGCTACCTTGAAAGGGAAATACTAAAAAACTTTAAATAATGTGTTCATGTGTTGGAAGAAGGGTTACACACATTTTATCCAGAAAAAATGTTCATATCTAGATGACCTGAGAGGGCTCAGATCTGGTGTTTTCATTGTGGACCCATAGCCAGGCACAGGAGGATCTTGGAAGGGAGCAAAGGAGCAGGAACTGGCTCCAATTGCAGGCAGACATTGTGGTCAGTGTCTCAGTGCCTCTCACTATGCTGATCCTCTGCCTCATTCTGTCAGGGCTTGTACATTATCTGGGAAAATTCCAGCCTCGCAATCATCCTGTAACACCACTTGGGAAAAGAAAAATTACACCAAAGCATAATAAAAATATCTGCTACTGTGTTACATGGTAGTTCTCCCACAATTAAAACCCACTACCCAGATTTTGGATTCCTCATGGAACAGTAACAGTCCTCAACAGCAGAGAAATAGTTATGTAGGTGGGAAGAAAACTCCAGAGATATAAAGCTATTTATATCAAAGAACACTTCCCTCATGAATGAAGGCTTTTTGCTGGCTTGGAAATCCAGTACAAAAACTTCCAAAGCCTTTGATTGTTTTCTTTGCACGTTCTGCTGTAGCATGTTTAAATTCTGCTTTATGATAGCACTGGCCAGCAGGCACATGATTTTATGAGGTGGGTGGCAAGAACACCCAGTGCAAGATGCTCTGTTTCTGTACAGGTGATAGAGCACTGGGGTGATGACAGCCCTGGATTTTCTTTCTGCTGGCTTAAAATTTATTTCACATATGTTTCACCTTCTGCTTTAAACAGATGATGATTTCATTGATTCGATTGCTATCTTATGAACCCCATGACATCTTATATTGTCATGAATCATCTTGTATCATCTGCCTGCAATGACACAGCCCTCCCATTGAGAAACAAACCGCCGGGTCAACCTGGATGCATACTGGTGATAGTGATAAGTGCCTTTTTGACAAAGAGCAGAGGAGGATAAAACAGCATGAAGTAGAAAACAAGTTTTAGAGTAACAAAAAGTATTTCCAAGGGTCAGGAAAACATTTCAAAAGTGCCAGAGCTTATTTTGGTAGGTATAATTTACTGTTGTGACTCAAACCCCAATTTTTGTCAAAGTTTCGCAGTCACAGATCCATGATCTACATGTCTTGCTTAAAAAAAAGGTAAAATCATCGGAGATTAGACCTTCATGTTACATACATGCTTGCAAACAAACAGGTCTTTGCTCTGTGTTTGAGAATTTTGTATTTAATACATTGTTCAGCTTTCTATTCTTATGTGATTTTTAACCAGATCTTTTTAGTCTCCAAAAAAAGCAAGCATATATCTTCCACCCAAGCCTGTGCAACATAGAACTCTTGGTCTAGTAAAATACCACTAACAGTGATACCATTACATCCTTTCACCCACAAGGAGAGATTTGCTTTTATTCTGTAGATCTGCAACAGTGGGTTTGAAGCACCCCATGGTGGTTTGCTCATTTCACTATGCTACATTTCAGAATAGATATATCTTTCATTTTCATGACCAGTTAGTGTTAATGTCTGCAGGAAGACTTGGATGACTGGAGCTACCCCCCAGGGCACCATATCCCCACTTCAGCTGGTTAAGGTAGTGCAGTGGACTCTTCTTGTTAAGCTACTCCTCCTGAAACAAGGGCACACCAGGGAGCAATAACAAGGTGAAAGAGGTTGATATTTTAGCAGATGCCCCTGACCTATTTATTTTGGAGTAGCCTTGGAAATAGTACCTGTCCAAATTAGGGTAGGTAGGAATAAATTCTGCCTTTTATTTAGCACAGGCTGTGTTACTGAAGTTGGTGGGAACAATGCACTCCCAGGAAAAGGGATTTTTTCCTGAAGCCCCATCATTTCCTTTGTCTGGGCAAAGTGAGCAAAGCTGACATGAACAAGTGGCTTCATGAAGCACAGCTTTTGCTGGAAAACCCCAGTTCACAGCTGTGAAGTACGCAGTTGGCTTTCAGAGAGCTCCAGTCAGGCCATTGCCAAGGGGTAGGTGTGTGCCATGAGGCAGTGCCACCCTGACAGAAGCAGGGATTCAAGGCTGCTTGAAGTTGTACAGTGCCATGGACCCACAAAACTTGCCACTGAGAGGGATGAACAATCAAGATAGCCCGTGCAGAACACCTTGTCGAGGAGAAATCCTTGTCAGCACTTGCCCATCAACAAAATGGTTCTGTTCCCACCAGCCCTGATATCCTGCCTCTTCTTCCCATGATACACAGGGGAGACCAGAGAGCTTCAGTTCCTTCATCTTCTCGCAGGCTGAAGTTTCTGATCCACATTTGCTCTTTCTCATTGCTGGCAGGCAGCACAGCTTTGTGTTTCTGAAGCTGTAAGAAAGGAGTTGATTCAGCAATAAACATAGGCTGTGCTGATTTGGTTTTTCTAGTGGCTGTCAGCCATGAGTATTACTCATGCCATACCTCCAGGATCATTTGAATCTGGTATGAATCCAATCTGCTGCTGAAAGTGGTGGTCTCATGCTGTCCTATGGGCTCAGTCTTTCACTCCCACAGCCCTCCCTAGTGCTGTCACTAGCACTTCTGTGGGCCCGTGGTGAGCTGGATCAAAGAGGGCACCCCATGGCGAACTAAACTCCACACTGATATAAGCAGGTGCTACCTCAGACATGCTCGATCTGACTCTGTGAGGAGTTTGCTTCCCAGAAATGTCTCAGGATACCAAAGGAGGAAATTAAAATAGCAGGAAGGAACTTCTTTCTCCCCAGCAGTCATGGCATTTGTGTGATGCTTGTTTTCAGATTATCTCCAAATGTAAAAAATAGGGTAAGACAGATCCAGTTCAAAATACTTGTGACTTCACAACACCTCTGTGTACAGGCCAGGAAAGTTGCACTTGCTTAGTCCACACTACATAATGCTATTTCATGTAGTGTTTCAGTGGTCCCTGCTATTTGAGAAAACTATACTCGAAGTGTCCGGAAACCTGACTGAAAATATGCACAATAAACTTCCCAGGATAGTCTGTGAAAAAGACAGTGTAGTTCAAGTAGTACCACACGTTTAAAATTGCAAAAGACACTTTGAAACCATGTGTTGCATAATGATCAGGGTGCTAAATCATATGTCAAAGCTGAGGGATCTGGTTTCTCTGAAAAGTGCTAATATTTTCTGATGCTGAATAGAAGCTGTGTTTAAAAGAAGTGATCAGAAAGCAGAAGTCAGTTTATGAGAGCATTAGTGCTTCAGATGTGGTTTGTCTATTTAGCAGCAAACCCAGCCTGTAGCAAACATATTTTGGACATAAGAAATGAATCCTCTTATCTGTGCCCAAACCTCACACAACAATTTGCCTTGATAGTAAAAGTAACCAGTGATTAAATTCCTGAAGCTGGTAAAAAGTGATGTGTCAGAGAGAACTCACTGTTTAAGGGTTGGTGCCCTTCTGTTGGAAACGAAGGCTTACTGCTGCTTCTTGGCCAAATCTGAAATGCATTAGTCATTTCAGTGATTTGAACTTCATCCAAGACTTCCTCAGGACTGTTCTTAATAATCTATCTGCACTGTCTTGCACTTGGAATTGCCCTAGAATGTCCCTGCAAATCTGTTGCACCTGATATACTTGGTATCCATAAGCCCAACCACTATTTTGATCTGGTAGTTCACTAAGAACCTGTCTATATTCTGGTGAGCTGGACCAATTATTCACCATTTCCATAAGAAAAAAGTCCATTTCCATTCTGAAAAATGGGAGCTGCTGAAACTCAGCTAGAGACAGAAAGACAAGTAGAGCTGGAAAGGCAATTAGCAGCATTGGTACAGAGGGAATTAAGCAGGTTTCAGTCAAGACAACGCCAAACTGGGATTCTTTGACCCCCGAACAAATATAAGAAGGAAGAATAGACTGGAGAGGCCAACAGAGAAAAGCTATCTACACAGCAATCCAGAGACCACTGTCCTTGCTCTTGCTATGGGGCCATTAACAGCTCCAGATCTTTCCTAGTACTGACAAATCACTTATTCAAGTGTAAAATATTCCCTGAGCTAAACTGAGATTTTCTACATAAAGCTTTAGTTGAGCGTAGGACCTCCATTTTCTTTATTTCACTTTTGGTCCCTAGCAAGTGGGACTCAGGGTAGCCTCTAAGTAGAGAAATCACATCATCAAATACATAAAAAATAGTTTACAGTATCAAATGGAGCACAATGCAGGCATTAGTGATAGAAATCTTGCAAGTGAATTTGCAGGATGCACTAGTACGGGTATATTGATCCATATGTTTTTGAGGGTTTTTAAATTGCTTGAGATTTCAGAGGAAATTCAGATTGAAAGCCTAGTGTGTAACTTCAGCCTACTGGCTGACCTGAGATCACTTTAAGCCCTAAGCAGTTACAAAGTGCACAGATCTCACAGCAGCTTGCAATGAACAGGGTTCTTGCAACCTCACTTAGCATCCTGTTCCCATTAGCCCAAATTTCAATGCCTGCTGGCACAGTGGTGCCGGGCAATTTCTTTTGTAGCAGAAATTTCAAGGCACTGTGTTGGAGAAGGAACTCCCTGCATTTTTTTTTGTCACACACATATTTCCTCAGTCTTCATTGTACTCTATCACCAAAGCTTAAAAAACACCCACAAACAGGCAGATATGCTCCTACCAAAGGCCTTCTCCAAGCTAAGTTCAGCTCTTCCAGTGCCACTTCAGCCTCAAAGTATGTCAGCACTATAGGCTAGTAAGAGATTATTAGTCCATTGTCTCTTTTCTCTTACAACATCCAGCTTAACAAACCACACGAAAGTCCTGAAATTTGAATTGTTTGAGGATTTCAGGAATTTTTGGAAGTCTTCAACTGTACCAATACCACAGCAATAACTTACCTGTCATTACAGTCCTTGCAATTGGCAGCACTAAAGGTTTTGTTACAAACCACAAAACTTTGGTCATCTGAAGGTCAGTTTATAGGAAGACATTTAAGAACAACCACTCATTTCTGGCTTAATGGTTTTTTTCTGATTTGTGCATCCTTATCTGGGTTGGAGCCTGCCCCTCATGAAACTGCTTAAAGCCTACCCCAGAAAGCATGGCAATGCAGTCCTGGCAGCCTGTTCCAATATTGACATTCAGCATGAGGAAATGCTGTAGCTATTAAAACCTGCTGTATCCACTTGTAATCTGTGTGATCTTCTTAACAAAGCCAAGCTGCCTTCTTCAGATGCCAGTTGCCCTAGTGTACACCTCGCGTCTCAATATATGCTCTGAGGCTCTGAAATGAAAGTTGGATTAATGTCAACAGCTAGAACAAGTCTGTAGAGTCTGTGTCTTACCATCTGTTAGAAAAAAATCCTAGACAGAAATATGGAACATAACAAATAGGAAGGAAATGTTGCTAAGTTGGTGGGCTGTGAGCACTTCAGCATAGGCATCTGGAAAGGAACAGGGTCTTTCCCAACACATAACGAAAATAATTGAGAGTAGGGCCGCTTTATACTGCTCTGTGAGCCACAGGATGTGTCCTTATGGGTTCTAGCTCCTCATGTGAGAGGTGCGCACATCTGGTTGCAGTAATGAGAGGATGGCTTTCTGCAGTAGCTGTTCAAATCCACACTCAGCTACCCCAGATACTAGGGAACACCTGTGCTAAATTCACTGCGGGTGGCCCATCCTGATACACTCTGTGAAGACATGAGACTCTTAAGATTTACTCTCCACACTTGAAAAACCTATCACATGACCTTTGTTTAAGCAATAGGACACACACACAGTCCAAATCAGTGTTTAGTATGAGGATCTGGGTTCAGAGACCAAAACAAAGTCAGTAGCCAAAAGTCAAGCTGAAGGTCAGGGGAAGGGCTAGCAACAACAGGCTTCAGTTGTCAGCCAGCCCAGGAGCAACTGCAAGTTCTGGCTGCTCTTTCCAGCCAGTAACCGGGGTTACTTTAGCATGACCCAAAACGGTTGCTTATTCAGTCATTCCTGCCAGGCCTCACTGGCAGGGAGGTCTGGTCCAAACCTAGGACCCAGAAACATGCTCTCAGTTTTCATTTGAGAAAATAAACAGAGATAGAGTTTCAAACTGTGGGTGTTAAACGCCCATGAAGAACTTGCACGGTACAGGTCATCCTCCCTTCTCGGATTGAAATATTCCACATGAAAATCTGGCAGACCATATCTAAGCAACAAACACATTTGTCCCACTGTGGGATCTATTTTGAGGCAATGCTTAACCAAAGAAGGGCTCAGCCCGAGGAAAACATTTTTTCCCAATCACTAGTAACTTGCAGAAGCAATTTCTAAACGTGCCTAATGTTGAACAATATCTGCTATTAAAGTGAATGTCTAAATTCATGGGCATCAACAGAAGCCAATTAAGAGCAGACAGAAAACACACTTGACAATCTCTCCCACATAATTCCCTGTGTTGGAAACAGCATAGGAAGATTAACATCCAATGAAGATAACATGAAGAAATACAGAAAGTGATCATCCTTTCAGCTTTTTGCATTTTGTAATTCTCTTCTTGCAGACAGTAATCCTGTCAAATGTCACGTCAGTTTTGTAATTTTTTTTTTTTTTTTTTTTTTTGACAGGATACTTTAACAGCCATTACTAATATCTCTTGGTATGCAAAGCATGACCATGATACAATGCAGGAAAACTTCACAATTCAGAGAGCAAAATTATTACATGCAAGCCTCAAAAACCTTTTCCACTTGTGTATAGATTTGTATGAATTAATTTCTTTAGAAGAGGCTTGCAGATTGTGGACAATATTAATATGTTCCCCTTGAGCGGAAATTGAGTGATCATATCAATTACATTGTAGTGCAAGGTCTTTAGGAAGCTAAAGTAATTTGATTGACTTAAACTGGAATCAGTTGATATTTGTATTAATACATTTGAGAACAGAACTTAGTATCTGTCTTTCCTTTAATCAGGGAGTCTCACTGAAGCTGATGAAATATGTATGTGTTGTGTGTGGCACACCTGATTTGTTAGGTTTGCACAAATTAAAGATGCCTCTGAGGTTTGTCATGCACTAAACCCCAAGTTTTAGTAAATGTTTCAAAAATTTTTACACTTCTCCTGACATTTTTACATGCTGACAGAATAAGCATCTTGACATTTTATAATATTGCAATTCATAGGAAATTAGGAAATAAATTTGTTGCAATTCTAAATTAAATCTAGTAGCATGAATTCTACATTTATTATAAAGGATAAGTACACCTATTTGTCATCTTTATTCATTAGAGCAAGAATGGATTAATTCAGAATAGGTGATCCCATGTTTTATAGAAAGTTGTGTATGGATTTACTTGTAGCTCTGGAAATCCCCAGTAGAATGGAATTGCAAACAAAAATACAAAATCCAGCTTCTTCAGCAAATGTGTAGTTAGAATACCATATTTTCTCAGGACAATTACATGAGCAAAAATTTTGGTGGCGAAGACATGAATTCTTTGCTTTCCTTCCCTACACTCATTACCTCACTGCACTTTCTCATCCTGCACTGAAGCTCATGACTCTCTCAGGCAGGCCAGGGAAAGCTGCTTCTGAGTCCATACTAAAAATCAAGCTACTCCAGTGTTATACTAATTTAAAAAAAAAAAAAAAAAAAAAAAAAAAGAAGTTACTTAACAAACAAAGAAAACCCCAAAATTTCCATAGACTTGTGGTTGCTTTCACAGAATCACAGAATATTCTGAACTGAAAGGAACCCACAAAGAACATAAACTCTTAAGCGTGGGGATGGAACCCACAAACATTGTTATTATTAGCACCATGTTCTAACCTGCTGAGCTGATCTCAGGGTCTTTTATCCGTAAATTTCTTTTTAAAGAACACACTGGGAATTCCAACTAATGTTCCAATTTACTCTTTCCCTTTAATTTAATTTGATTTCATTAAATTGTTTCATGTTTAGCTCTTTCCTTTCCTCCTCTTTTTGCTAGACCTGATCAAGAGGATAATCAGGCCCTCATATACATGCTGAGATTGAAACACAATCATGTGCTAAGAACACAGTTTTTATCTATTGGGATTCCTGATTCCTTTGTTGCAGAATATGACAAGTTTGTAGCGAAAAAGGAGATCTCAAGGAGGGGACAATCTCCCAGACAATCTTGATTCCACCACAGCACTCTTTCCTGTACAGAGATTGGCAAAACTTACCCATATCATAATTCATTGCAACAAAGATGGCACATTAGCTTGTAAGATACACATTTTTGGACCTTCCTATAGGTATGGAGTCCAAAGTCTAATACACAGAAGAGGGAAATCTAAGCCTTTCATAAATATCTCTCCATATTTTGTCTGGGTTTTTTGGGAAGTATAGTGAGATTTTACTCCCTGGAAGCTTTTTTCCATGTCTATAGTTTGGAAGCACTCAGAAAACCACAGCCTAGCTGACAAGTACACTGTACATTTCCAATGTATTCTCTGCTGTTTGGCTAATAAACCCACCATAGAAAATGCAATTCTGTTTAGTCGTGTGACCCTAGTTCTCTCCAACAAATATGAGTCCATTCAGCACAGGCAGGGTTCACTTTCTTGTTTCAAAGGTTTTCTAGGCAATTTTCTGAGGTACTGAGATATTCAGAGCAGCGGAAAAACTCCTACTTTTTCATTTAAGTGTCAGTACTTTTTTCAACATCCAAATATAAATATGGGATTTATTTATATTTTGTGTTAATGCAATTTAATGTGTTAGTTTCTACTTTCTTGACTTATTTGCATAAACTATAATTCTTTAGTTCTCCCTTCTTGCTAGAAATCAGTCCGCTATATGGCAAAAAGCTTCCCTGGCAGTTCTGCTTTCTGTTACTTCCAGACATCATTTTGGTTCTTTTCATGCTGATTTTTCTAGTAAAAAATATTTCTTCTGTCACATGCAATTTTACTGTTAGTTTCTCAAAAACTCTCTCTCAGGATATTCAGTCTGTGAGCATTTGTAGGGAAGAGCTATTTGCTTCCATGAATTTTTTTCTTTGCTCTTTTAAACGCACACAACTAATTTCTTATTCTTAGAATATGGGAAGAACTGATGCCAAGGAATTTCCCCAGAGAAGGGAACTTTTTCTTGTTTGGCCAGACTTGCAGCACACTCAAATTGATATAAGTCCGTTCAAGACAATGAATGACATATCGATAATTTGTATGGTGATAATCTAATGCATTTTAGTTTCATTATTTTGTAACATAGGGAGGGTTGGTGTGTTTGTATCATTTTGATCAGTTCATATATCTCATGTTAAATACCTAAGGAAGAGGGATCCAGGAAAAAATTCAGAAGCATCAAAGATCCATGGTCTTACAGTTGTTTATCTCGGGAAACGTAGGTGAAGGCTGGCTAACATACAAGATTCTTTTCAGTACAACAGCATTTCTTCTGCCTCACATCAAAAGGTTTATGCTTTGCTTTATGGTTGGTAGAGTCAATCCTCATCTAAAGATATTTTAGGAGGCCTCAATGTTTGAAAAAGCCCAGGGAATAATGATAATTTATATAAAGTGGAAAACTAAAGGGAAACAACTACCAACACTTTGAAAGAAAGATTATTAATGATATTAATATAATCTATGTTCATATTGCTGTGTGCACGTTTTTAATCAAACCTGGGGTTTTATCTCACTATTTCACACATCAGATGACCAAAATGGAACACTAAATTGACATTTGCAGGACAGAACTAGGATTTTCTGAAATTAGCTTTGCTCTTTTCAGATCTTGTTCACCAGTTCTGTCAATAAAGAAAGAAACCTCAACAGTCTTGAACACAACTTTACAATCTACCTGCTGTGGGCTGTGCCAGCATGCTGACTTTTATGCTTCTCTTAAGAAGCACAGATTCACTAAAAGCAATTATAACCACATGAGAATATTCAAGGCAGGCAAAGAAGAGAATGAATTAAAAATGAAAGAACATGGAAAAGTGTCTTGCACAAAAATCAATGGCAAAAGCAACTAGCGTTTTGTAGGAATGAAACTGTGCAGATATTAACCACATCAGATAGTGATGAAAGGACAGTAAGTGACATTGTCATATAGATGATGTGGAAAGGAGTCCAGCCAAATGATGTTTTCTGGATGAAGCCAGCAGCAAACACAATCATGCTGTGCTGTGCTGTGGTGTGACAACCTGTCACCCTTCCTGCACATTTATTTTTTGTTCTCTTTAATTGCAAACTAGGATGATTCAGCACACTCAGCCTTTTTGATTAGCTTTAGGCATTTGGTACTTCTTGGGAGTTGAGCTTGACTATATGTCCAAAACTACCAGGTAGCATGGGTGAAAGTGGAAATCTGGACACAGATGAGGAAACATGGTGAGGAAACACAGGCCTTTTCTACCTTTTGAGACTAATGATGGTCCATGCAACGTCTGCGTCCTTCCAGATGTGGAAGTTTGAACATTCCATCATCAGAAATGCTCCAGTGCCTGCTGCAGTTGAGAAACGGGAAACACTGTGAGAAGGGTCTGTATCCTAAGAAAATCAGAAAGTCCAGAAAGCCCAAATCTAAGAGATTATGGGATCCACAGGCTGGGCCTTCTTCACCCAAAGGTGAGAAAATGCCTATGCGAACTAGGTCTGTGCAAAGCTGTGTCTGTAGCCATTCCCTCTCATGACAACTGGAAGTGGTAACAGTCCTTCTCGCCATCTCCAGAGAATGAGCCGTGTGTGATGGCTTTCAAGAAGTGTGAGCATCATTGAATATTTTCCTGCCCTGAGAAGGTTCTCACTCTCCCTTCCATCATTCAGGGAAAGGCTCTAAACTGCATAGGTGCACTCATGGTAGATCCTTCTTACCCTGTTCATGAATATTTAATTACTAAACCAAACACTTAAACTGTTGCCAGCTAAATGTTGAATTCCCTTCGTTAGTTCTCCCCACCACCCACAAAAAAAAAAAAAAAAAAAAAAAAAAGAATAATTGTGGGAACATGACAGAAGTGGTGTCATCTTTTTTTTCAGGTAGGGAAAGAAATGAGACCCAGAAGGACACCTGTGCCACAGTGATGCTGAGAAGGGAGTTTAGCATGGAGACGGAACATTTAAAGTATTCTCCTACTTTCCACATTTCATAGCAGTTGCAATGGACACATCTGTGTGGAACAAACTGGCTTCTCCAAATTCCCTGCAGATCTCCCTTATTCCCTTTGTAGCCGTAGACCAGTGGAGCAGACCAGTGGAACCTGGGAGCTTCACTTCAGGTTGTCAGCTGTGAGCAGCAGGAAATATCAACACAAAAACCCTGACACGCAGCATACAGACCAAATACACTTGAAGACCCAATCTTTAGTTTCAATAAAGTTTACTTACCCATCTGTAAGACAACTAGTTTTCAAGTCTCAGGCTGATCAGTGGAAATATCTCTTGTTAAACACAATGAGAAACAGGAAGACTTATGGAAATACTTATATTTGTGCAGATCTCTTTTGAAATGAAAATGTGCTTGCAGTACTAGGAAGACAACAATAGTCTTTATGGCAGCTGGAAATTCCTCAAATAGCACTTAGAGCTTTTAAAATTAGTAAAAAGTTCTCCTTAGACACTACACATAAAAGCCTAGCTCCTGGAATTCAGTGTGAGTTTCATCACTAGTTTTAGTGGAGTCTGTATTTCAATGCACAAGTATGAAGTTATAGAAATTAGAGATGGAAAAAGCTGCTTAATCATTCAGACCAGACTCAAAAGCATGGGGATTTTTTTCCTTTTTATTTTTATCCTCATAGACTTGTTTGGCATCTGAGAACATTTTGCAGACTCTTTTTCTTCTGGGACCTTCCTTCCTTTCCTTTCTTCCTTTCTTCCTTTCTTCCTTTCTTCCTTCCTTTCTTCCTTCCTTTCTTCCTCCCTTCCTTCCTCCCTTCCTTCCTCCCTCCCTCCCTTCCTTCCTCCCTTCCTCCCTTCCTCCCTGCCTCCCTCCCTTCCTTTCTTCCTCCCTTCCTCCCTTCCTCCCTCCCTCCCTTCCTTCCT